>JAODUP010000143.1:112500-162500 GCA_025642065.1 Paralvinella palmiformis | reverse complement strand
GGGCATGCACGGTCTAGTTTTCTTTCAGGTCAATGGTTTAAACTAAATAAAACTGTATTATACTCAGGCGCCATTATTAAAAAAACATAGAGATAACAGATTCTGGAATTAGTGCTTGGTTCCGATGCTCAGCTACGCAACCACATTGTTGAAAATATTATATATTTAGGTTATTTCTGTAGAAAGATGACAAGTTATAACTCTGAAAGATGAGAACGATTTTCCATTGTTTAGATCTATAACAGTTACTCCTAAAATACAAGATAATAGCCAAATATTAATAGCCAAATATTTCTCTAAACATCTCATATATATATATATATATATATATATATATATTTGTTGCTGTTTTACGGTCGTGTTTATGCACACAGTAGACTAAATGGGCCGCGCAACCTCCAAAGGCACCGAAACGAAGTGAAAGATGAAACACCCTTCTGACATAGGATTTGAATCGAAGTGCTACAGATCTGTGACCTACCACGGCTACCAGTTAAGCCATGGAGGGCCCTTCCCCCCCAAAAAAAACCATGTTTATTAGTTATTTTAACGGTATTACCATTTATTACGACCATTCATTGTAATTTAATATGAAACAAACACTTGAATATTTACATTTAGCATAATGTGAGTTATGATATCGATAAAACAATCAGCCAAATGAATAAAACCTATTAATATTCCAGACTAATGACGAAGGTTATGACCTTAGATACAATACATTGAAGTGATTGTTTTCAAGAACATACGCTTCTGATATTATATGAACATTAATACTAATATTCACAATTAATGTATCGATTTGTTATTTGTGTGTTTTAATTATATATTTATTATAACATCTAACTTTGTTCATTTATCTCAATTAAATTATTGTTATTCGAGAAGAAGGATAAATGTTTTCAAATTTACTTCGGAATAATAATTAATATTTCCTCTGTGCTTAGTAATAGACGGTTATTCCGGAGATACGGGTTAGAATTTGAATATCATCGAAAACCATTTGACGGGATCATATCAAACTTAACCCAATCCAGCTACGAATTATAAGAAACGGGTTTTCTTTGTGGAAGAATTATCAAAATTCCATATCAAAATTTTAATTTAAAGGAAACAAACACACACAAAAACTGTTAAACATATCTGGCGGTTTATGAGGTGTCCAAAATACTGGATCAAGTTAAGTAATTCATATTATTGTTTATTACCCTATAGCCTAGGCTATACTATATACTATAATTAAAGCATAAGTTCATGATATTATTTTCAGATACAAATTGATACACTTCTGGCCCCTCACTCAGGATCAGATAAAGAGTGTCAGACAGATTGAGGAGAGAGAAGGGGTAAGGTTGTCTATTTGTGTTATCTTCTCATTAAACATTATTGCTTCTTCATCATCATCATCATCATCGTCATCACCACCACCACCATCATCACCATCATTATTATTATTATTATTATTATCACATGCAAAACTTACCTTAAATTTCATCACGAAAACCCCGTAATTATTCCATTTGATTCAATTTGTTAAATTAATTATCATATATAGCAAAGGCTGACATTTATTTTTATTTTCAGGTGTTAGTTATGAAGGACTTGCATCGCGATAGAGAAGTAGATTATTTTGTGTCATCGAATGACTTCGATTATTTTATCTCGATACTGAACAATAACCACATCAGATATCAAGTGTCCACAAGAGATATTACTGCGTGAGTATAAGATGGCCATCAACGGGTCATACAGACTTATAGGAGATCTCAGTGTTTATCGATTACAGCGAATCTAATTGAATATCACAGATTTATTTTTATTTAGCAATTCTATGCCAGAAAGTATGCCTCAATATTACTTCAGCTTCATTTCAGACACTAATCACATTCCAACAGATTGCATAATTAAAAAGATCTGCTAAGTCTTGCGTTAATTTAAAACCTAATTTGAGTTGGATGTCCTTGAAACGAAAACTACATATTTCACGTTCTTTCACACAGAGAATTGAAGAAGGAATGGGAGAGTATCTTAACTCGGGGCTATCCTCACACCATGGTGTATGACAAAGACCAATTTAATACACGCGAGGATGTTAGTGAAATAACACACATTATTGATTCGTAATATATATATATATATATATATATATATATATTGAAATTGTAATAATAGGTTGATATCTATACTATTTAGACTCACTATCTGTTTCATTGTTAACTGTATTAGATGTGATATTTTCCAGATTGAGGCGGAACTTGATAATCTTGCCAGCCAATGTGCTGATGTTAATTTAGTTTGCAGTACGGAATATCTTCCGGGACCTCCTTTACACGAAGGTCAACAGCTTAAAGTATTCCACGTGAGTAAACGTTCATTTGTCGTTTTTCATCTGAAAAGAAGCCAGTTTACTTGTTTTATCATTAATTCATTCGATGATTCATTCATTGACTCAGTTGACAGGTGGCGAGAATCCCAGAAATTCTATCCTATGGGAGTCTTTGATCCATGCCAGAGAATGGTTAGCCGGAGCTACATTGATGAACATCTTAGATAAAGTTAGTTATTAACTACTAATATATATATTGTCTTGTCTATCCGCTCATCTCTTTTTGTTTACTTCTATCTTTATATTATTATCTAACTATTTATGTTTTCTTCTGTCTTTCTCTTTCCTCGGAAATATCAATCTGTATATCAATCTGTATATATCTGTATATCAATCTGTATATATCTGTATATCAATCTGTATATATCTGTATATCAATCTGTATATATCTGTATATCAATCTGTATATATCTGTATATCAATCTGTATATATCTGTATATCAATCTCTATATATCTGTATATCAATCTCTATATATCTGTATATCATTCTGTATATTTAGGTACGTTTATACTAGTATGTGGGTGCGTGCGAGCGTGTGTGTGTGCTATGTGAGTTGCGTATGTTGTGTGTATGTGTGTGTAAGTGTGTGTATATGTAAGTGTGTGTATATACAAGTATATATATATATATATATATATATATATATATATATGCGTGTATGTGCGTGCGTGTGTATATGTGTTATTCACTCATTTCACTTGTCGTGCTATTAGTGATTATGAACATATTTCTGTTACAGATGGTTAAAGGTTACGGCACAGATGATAATGTGACCGCATTAATTGACAATTATGATTTTCACTTCATTCCCATAATGAATCCCGATGGTTATCAACACACCTGGGACGATGTAAGTGATTAACTATGGAAATAACTTATTTCTGGTCAATTTTGTAAAAAGTTTAAATATAATAACTAAATAATATATTGCTAAACGTCATTACTCCTACCAATATTTTTTTTTAATAATTAAACAATAACTAGATATTTACTAAGTAAATATTTGAATGACATTTGACTTCTTACGAATAACTATAACATTTTTTATATGAATAAAAATATAACACATTAGATTAACAGTTAAATATATTATTATTAATTAATTTAACTACCTCGGACCATGTAGGGTTTACAAAATAAAATAAATAATGGTGTCTGACTTCGGGGAAAAAAAGAATGATGGACTTATTCTCTTATATATAATGATGATGCTGATGATGATGATGATGATAGTGATGACGCTAATAATAATAATAATAATTTAAAAATACTTCATGGTGGACCACAACATCATCTTGTTCCACCAGACAAATATTTTAACTATTCGTTGTAGTCTGGTTATGAATAGCCAAAGTGTTATTATACTATATGGAATTAATACTTCGAACTATTGAACGTCAATCAGTGTATAGTTATGAAGATACGTTCTATAAACTTGAGTAATAAATAAATAAATATCCTTTACTTAAAGGAACGACTTTGGAGGAAGAATAGACGTGTTAACGAAGGCTCTTCGTGTCTTGGAGTCGACCTTAACAGGAACTATGACTGCAACTGGGGGGGTAATATATGTAACACACACACAGACACACACGCGCGCGCGCGCACACACACACACGCACACTCTCTCTCTCTATATATATATATGGATGGATGGATGGATGGACAGACAGACGGACTGCGGATTGTTTGCTTGCTTTATTAATTAATTGATTTTTTACTGACTGATTGAGTGATTGATTGATTGATTAATTAATTGATTTACAGATTGATAGATAGATACAGAGATAAATAGGGTTGTGGATAAACCTGCATTTCAGATCCCGGCGCGAGTGATTTGCCGTGTTCTGCAACATACCGCGGACCATCTTCTGCTTCAGAGCCAGAATCTGAGACTGTTGTCAACTATGTCATGTCTCATACGGGACCTGCCTGGATCATGGATGTGTCTATTCATACTTATGGAAGGTACATCTTAGTTCCCTATGGAAATTGTACAAATGCACCTAATTGGGAGACAGGCCTGGTAAGTTTTATATGCACGCCTATACCACTACATAAATGCTTACATACATACATACATACATACATACATACACACATGGGATGAGCGTGAGACTATTTACCTATGGCTATGGTCATTCTGTGCGGGAGATCGCAGGTTCGCGCCTCGACCCTCAGCACTAGAGTAGGAGGAGTTTTTCATCCAGCCAGGCAACTGGCAAGGTTTTCTCCACCGAATATGTCATATATTCTAAATTCTAAATTGATTTTGAATTAGCCTACGTGGGGAAGCTATGCGCGTGGGAGGGCGAAAATATTAATGACTGAGTGACTAAATGAGTGAGTGAATGCGTGAGTGAGTGAGTGAGTCAACCAGCCAGTGAGTGAGTGAGTGAGTGAGTGAGTGAGTGAGTGAGTGAGTGAGTGAGTGAGTGAGTGAGTGAGTGAGTGAGTGAGTGAGTGAGTGAGTGAGTGAGTGAGTGAGTGAGTGAGTGAGTGAGTGAGTGAGTGACTTAGTAAAGGAATTAGACAGTGTTAATTTAATCTGCCTTGATTTTCCATCGGATTATATTGCCACGTGACGGGCTCTCATATAAATTATATCCAGAAACAGAGAAAAATAATAACAATAAATAAACAGAGATTGAGAAAAGCTAAATGATGTCATGTCTTTTAATGGTTACCAGAGGAACGTCACCATGGCTGGCTGTACGGCAATAGAAGATACATTTAACACTGAATGGAGTTGTGGAAATACATGTGAAGTGTTATGTAAGTCATTAGTTGTTATTGTTGATGATGATAATAAGGATTATTATTATTATTATTATTATTATTTTACTGATGACGACGATGATGATGGTTATAATGGTGGTGATGATGATGATAACTTTACTGGTATTGGCTTCTTCCTCCAAATTCTCCCCTCTTTATCATCAGTTACCGAGGGCTTCACCGTCCCATGGGAATTCCGTCCCCGATTGTTTCGTCCCGATCTTAGATTCTTCATTCCGTTAAATTAAAAGAATCCACTTTAAAAAATCCGCCATTTCATTTTGTGTGTTTTGGGGACTTACTTCGATGTTATCAGTCACAGTGGAAATAAATGAATACAAATATACTGAAAAATATAATTATAGCAAAACGCTGGCCAATTATTAGGATGGCAGACGAAGTTTCAAAAACTTAGCAGAAATTAGCAAATCAGTAGTGGACGAACTTTTCATGAACGATGTGAAACAATCTAGGTTGGAGAATCAATGTTATCATCATCATCATCATCATCATCATATTCCTTGTTTTAAGTCTTATTTACTTCTCTAATTCTTTCCCATTATTATTGTCACCTATAGATGAGACATCTGGAGGTTCCATAGACTGGATGATGGAGACGGCAGGAATGCCATACACGTTTGTTCCAGAACTGCGAGGAGTTGGATTTGTGGTAGATCCAGACCAGATCCCGTTATCGACTGAAGAAGTCTGGAATGGCCTGGTAGCCATGGTGAAGACGATGATGGTGATGCCATCACCAAAACGTAATTAACGAGACGCTCTACAACTAGATAATATTAATATTAAAACATATCAATAGCTTTTCAGACGCTCGTATGTCCCACTCTGAACAACCTCATACCAACATCAAAATATTGGCTTTAATTTTTAAACATCAACATACACATACATAATATTATTATACGACCGGTGGCGTTTCACTAAATACCACACGCAACGGTATAATGTCGCATAATATACAATAAATGGGGATGAACTGTTAGATTAACTTCCTATAATGTGACATGCTATCTCACTACAGATAAGGGGGGGGGGGGAAGTTCAGTAAAATAAAGTAAAGGTTGTTCAAATCATTAATAAGCTGCCCACTACATGTAAAAGTCAAATGGGACAAATCTGAGAAAGGTAACATTGGTGATAAAAATAATATTTGAATAATATCCTAATAATAATATTATTATTAATATTAAAAATATATCTAGAAAATGGCTAATTACGTGTAATACACTGTAACACCACAATAGAACATTTTTAATCATAATATATATATTTTGACTAGGATTATAATTACTGTTATTTGTTTACTGAAACAATTGGACATTTATAGTGTATTGAAGTATGTCAACTGAGTAAAAGATCTTAATATTTATTGCCAATTTATTACCTCCCTTTTGTGCACAAATGCTGGATTTATGCCACCAGTCCCCCCCCCCTTTCCAAACCACATATGGCCGAAGAAGCTTTAGAACTTTCATTTAATACAAATGTCACTTGTTGAGGTTGAAATATAGCATTCATAATAATAATGATAATAATAATGTATATTTAATAAAGCGCCCTTAATAGCAGGAGTCATTCAAATGCTCTGTACAAATAATATGTAATATAATAATACCCCAAACAATATGTCTGTAAAAACCCTGTAATGATTTAAAAGATAATAATTATTTATCTGTGAAAGCGACCTTAAATAGGTGTGTTTTTAGAAGAGATTAAAAAATGTCAAGAGACGACGCGTTTCTAATATTTGCCGGCAACCTATTCCACAAAGTGGGGGCTGTAACACTAAACGCACAATCACCATTTGACTTGAGCCGAGAAACTGGCACCTGCAATAATATCTGACTATATAAAGTATAACAATTAAGAGATAATCTTGTGCAGTAAATATACACGTATTCACAACAGTGTAGACAATCGACTATGTTGTATACAATGACCACGTTGTGTTCACTCATGCGGCAATTTAATACAACTCACATAAACAATATATCTATCCACTTTAACGTATAATTACATTCCCTACCGGCACAATAATAGGGAAATTATGACCCACAAATATCCATAAACATGACCCAAGAGAATTAACAGAACATACCATAATATTAGCATCCTAAACAAGAATTGAATTTGCTGGTAAATTTCAACGATCAACATTTCCACTCATGTACACCTTCTGCCTCGATTCTATTCGACACACTGACTGACCTCAATTTGAAACCATAAACGTGAGATTGGCCAATACACCACTTGAACTCTGGCATGATATTACCCCAATATGATGGCGAACGATACGGCAAGATCAAAACAAATGGTTACTATACAATCCTGAAAAATCAGTTGTAAAAGAAACGAAATGAATATTTACTTAAATAAAGATGAAATTTAATCAAACAGACGAAGCGAGAAAGTGAACAATATCCAGAGAAAATATATATGAAATAACATAACAGTAATTTCTCATTTTTTATTGTTCCTATTTCATGTAATCCAAATGGTAGTTGATCCTTTAACTCTATATTTACAATAATATAGCTAATAATTTTATAAATTGCGTCTTAGTTAAAAGAATAATGTGCGCACGCACTCGCACGCACGCACACACACACACATACATACATACACTCACATACACATATACACATATACACATGCGCACACACACACATACACACACACACACGCACTCATGCACGCACACACACATACAAAACACACACACATATATATATATATATATATATATATATATTGATTTTATCGCAACTTATACCGGAACATCCACGCTATATTTTTTGAAGATCATAACATAATAAACATTTATGGAATCTTCGCCAAACATTATGTTTACTGAAAATATATTTAATTTAGTTTTCTTAACGTGTATTCCAATAGTAAATACTTCTTTGTTTATGACGAACGATTTGCACAAACCAGTAGTACATTGTTTCAAATCCCACAGAAGACTCATTCCTCAACCTATTATTCTAATAGCTCAATGTACTGACATTCTAGTGTTGACCCTATCGTCGTAAAATGTCATGCTGGATAGAATAACGTAGATAAATACACGGTGTATCTCTAAATACTCTCTGTTGGTTGTTGAAGAGGGCGAGATATATTGCTCACAATCGTTGCCTGACACTGCCAACCAATCTTCTATAGCACAACGCCTCTTTAAACCCATTCTTATTTTAACGGCATGGTGTTTATCAATAAGAAATTTAATATATTTCGCGTTTAAAACAAATAGTTTTGACTCTGGAGATGAGACCATTGTGACCAACTAGTTTGCGACGAACATCTATGTTTAAAAGATGAGAAAAAAAAGACATTTACTGGTGAAGTTTTACAAAATGTGTTGCCAATCAAACCGAGTGAACTAATTCCTACAGCCTTATTTACATTCAGTGATTTCAGAACAGGTGTACTTTTGCAGTATTTCTGTAGACTTGCAATGGCTTTAAATAATTTGATCTGCAACTTATCCATGGTGTTTAGAGACTTGTTATTTTTATATATAGAATTACGACAGTATGCTAAAATAGATCTAACTACTGCCTTTGAAATTTAGGTCAAAATATAAATAACGGCATTAATATTATTAAAAACAGCGCCTTTTGAGATGATACGCACTCCTATGTGCATTAATTATATTAACCGAAGTGTACATTTGGTTTAATTCGAGATAATGTGACAATTAAATAGTTCACAAGATTATTTTATTTACGTTTTACGCTGTTAGCATCCACTCCGGGGGTGGATCTAAATTACAATCACCGAACTTAGTACATTCAGTTTTGGATGGATGAAATCCACAAATCCTGCTCTATAATATATTTGTTTGCAACATTTGTCGTATGTTATAAACCAGAGAAGGTCAAACCGGGGAAAATAAATAATCGGCGTAAAACGATCTTGATTATAAAAGGTTAAACAGGGACGGTTATGAAATACCCCCCCCCCTCTTTGCGTGTTCCTTTGGACACTATAATTGGTTCGCTCAATATAGAACCTGATTTAACCTGTACATAAATATAACGATACCACTTCACCATTATCACCCAACAATGGTCGGATATAACATGTATTGCCTTTTGAAACAAAGTAACATGCGGGACAGTATCAAAAACTACATCTGAATCAAATAAAAATGTGTAAATTGGTGAACCACCTTTTGTACACTATGTAATAACATCATGGGCCAATGAGGTGGACACATTAGTGGCTCTAACGGTGACAAATCCAAATTTTAGGACACTAAATTCGTGATAACTAAACGTATCTTCTATATATGTGGAAGATGACAGATTACCAACTGATGACGACATCACCTCATCCGATAGTGAAATTGAACAGAATGATGTGGTATCTAATGAACACGTAGTGTCAGGAAGTGATAGTGCTGATGAATGAACATATATTTTTGGTGTGTCCCATGATTTGAAAAGATATTTCATGCAATGAAAATTGCAATATTATATGTTCATTAGCAATGGACTGACTTTATTTGTTGTATGTTCGAATATTACAGTTTATTTATGATTTATCTTCAACTGCCAAATATGTGAGACGTTGATACATAGCCATACATGTGTGATCCTACTGTAGATTGATTTAGATATGAATATGTAGATTATATGTACTTAACTGGGTATTATGAGTTCATGGCTAACCCGTGATGAGCAATGAAAGTGTGTGAAATGACATTTATAGTATTTCATTATTTTGAAGTATTGAAGAAATCTACTGTTATTAATTGCCAAATGTGTGGAGATCATATCTGTGATAATACTGGAGATGAGTTAACACCGGTGTAACTATCACAGGTTACGTGTATCACGTGGACTGATTAATCAAACTATTCTTATAAAACATTTCTATTGACAATTATTGTTTAGTATGGTAGTTGTGACAATAACTCACTTCATTTGTGATAAACATAATATTATTTGTTCGGTGTTTTGACGGAGTCACATCGTATTTTAACTTTAAATAAAGGTATACATTTTAAAATATGTCCATTTAAATTTTATTATGGCAATATTGGCAGCCATTCTGAATTCCAAGATGGATATCAGTTATTAAATACACCAGGCTAAATCACATATATCATAATGAAGGCTTAAAGCTCATGAGGAATTATCTTTTTATTCTCAAAGTCAAAATATGGCAGAAAATGTGATTTCCGCTGGTTTCAATGACAGCCAGTTTGAAATCCGATTTAACCAAGAGTCATGGGCATTTTTCAATGTCATCATTGAATTCCTCATCCTCAAAGACATGGGTATACACAACAAGATCTCTATACTTCTAAAATTTAAAATCTAATTAGGGGGGATGCATTATATTAAGGTGGGGATGCATTATATAAGCAATGCTTCAAGCATCCTCCTTCTTAACATTCGATATGCGTTTGCTTTCATTAAAATTATGGATTATGAATGTTAGAATAAACAATTTGAATTGAAAAGTTACAGCAACTAAACGAAAAGTTTTCGTGCCGAGAAGCCGTAGCCTCCGCGATAATTAACATAATATATGCACTGGGTGACGGGCGATCGATAATTAATGCTAGCAATACACGTGTTCGGCATAAACATATATGGCGATGTCAACGTCAACCTCATAATATATGCTCGGATTCCATAGGACACACGTGCCGATGAGGTCTGGATCAACAAAATGGCAGTATTAAGGAAGGGTCGAACGCAACTCGGGTCGACAACTGTGGCCAACATGGAAGATAACGATTGTAAAATAACCTTAAATTAGTACTATCCAGTAGAGTCCAGTTGGAGGAATGACGTAATCGTCCTGTCAATTGGCTAGTGGCGTTTGCTAGTCGGCTGGTGTTTGTTCTGTATCCCGAACATTACCACAACGAAGTTCTACAAATTGGCAATCGCTGTTCGTGTATTTTAATTGCATGTATTCCATTTACGGTTGGAATAATATAAGTATATGTTTATATGCAAATATGGTTAAAGGGAATTCTCTCGCATCTGGGGTCACAGTCGAGAAGTGCGTGTGCGGAAAACATAACAGTAAAGATCACTATATTTCAGCTTCCGGTGACAGATCAGTTTATTACACATAGGCTAACCAATGACAGTTTTTGCACGTATATAGGCCATAGTACTTAAATAGTTTATATTATAAAGTGTGTATTTGTAGAGATGATTCTTATGCATATTTGTTGACCTCCAGATATTATCATATATATGATATTATATCTAAAACGTTAAAAAGACCAATTTCACCATTTTATTTGTTTTACTCACAACCTTTAGGTTACGATATTGACGACGCCGAATCACCCGCGGGCCGAATCCACGTGCACTGAAATCAAACAAAACATCGAGAGTCCGTTTGTTCGACGTGCACATTTGACAAGCTTCAGTGGCCATTAATCGCAGTAGCGGCTACGGCCTACTACGAAGCATCTATTATCGTTCAGGTATTACCTTTGTACTTTACATGTCTAGTCAGAGCTTGAGTCGTATTCACCAAGGCATGTGTATATGATGTATGTCTAGATAGACACGGTTATAGAGGAATACGGAGTGTTGAGAGATAGAGAGAGAGAAATACACTTCCGTGGATCGTATCCAATGTCACAGTATAACCGTCTATGACACCTGTCTGAAGCCTAAGGTGAGTTATAGATCTATTAACATAAGACTAAGTAGAATTGTTTATTATCAGCATATTCAATCCGTTTGTTCGTAATGCCAGCTGTTTGTTTATCATTTGCTTCTAGTTCGTGCATATTGTGACCATATAAAAAGTATGTCACTGAATATCTATCGCTTTCTCTGTCTGCCGAGTATGTGACTGTGTGGCTCAGTCACAGTGAGTGACATATATGATTATAATAATTATTGAGGCGACTATGACTATGTATTTTTGTACCCGCGTGTACGTGCTCGCCTAGGTCTGCGTGCTTGTACGCGCTGTTGTGTAAGTGAGTGCTAAATAAATTGAATACTATAAGACGTGTCAACAACTTGGGTATAGGCATACGGTGCTGATCTAGAGCCAGTCATACTGAAAGAGCTTGGGTATAGAACTTGGTATATACCGTGCTCGAACACAGACCGTGGCATATGAGAGTAGTCTTATGGTATGCGTATTATGGCGTAGAAGGTGATGGCGTAGAAGCTGTGCAAATAGAGATTTTTGGTTATCGAAAATGTTTAGGTAGTAAATAGGGGCACAGAAGGTGCACGTGTATCGACTGCAGTATCGGAGATGGTTGTGTGTGATGACAAATGGTTCACAACTACAGCGAATAGTATAAAAGATGCTCCAGTCAACTGTCAAATTCAGTCAAATAATAATAATTATTAGTTTACAGGTAATCAATATTTGCTGCCAGCCATTGTTGATGTTAAACGGCATTGTTTGCTGAGAATGGTTGATGGGAAGTTGGACAGAGTATAATAAATAAAAAAAGTATAACGTGTTAAATTTATTACATAGAAATTGTCGAACAGACACCATATCCTTACGAGGTTAACATTTGCATATGTATGTATATCTAAAAAAATCTATTATCATTTAATATGAGTTATTTCACATACGCTCACACTATAGAAAATTTACAAAGGTGCGCGTTATCCGTGTATCTCTGTGTAGTTTTCTGTGGCACAGAAATAATCTCCGAACAATTTCTTTAATTTTGACCGTCTGCTTTAAGCCATAAATACATTCATACTTTGCCTGATTACTATTCCTCAGCTGGTCGTTTTCAACCAGCCTCGAGTGAGTCAGCAAAATTAAAAATAAACTTCCACGTAAGAAAATAACATACGGTAAGATGGCTGCCGGTGAAGGTCAGATAATTGATGTGCCATTTAGTGGTGCGTGTTATCACCTCGTGCTGTGGCTAATATTAATTTTTTCCCTATTAGAAACACATAATACTGTTGCCGATTGGTGACAGCGTTTTTTTGCAGCCAGTTCGCATTCCTTAAATGTTCCACTCAAACGAAGGCCTCCTCATATGGCGCTAAATGATCGTATGTTTTTCATCGACTTTTTTAATATCCGGGATTAACAACTAAAACCTGCCTCCTATTTCAGTACACTGTTAAATATGTGGACTCTGTTTTCGCGATTCATTGATGACGCGTTTAAAACCTGGCGAATTCAAGTCTGGAAAAACCAGGAAAATTACATACTTTGGCCTTTTAACTTTAAGGCTCAGATGTTACCTTATTATACCTTATGTTAGAAAGATACTTTGGTCCCATTTTGGTGAAGTCAGTTAAGGTTGAGCGTGAACGTGTTTATACTGTAGCTGGTGATGTTGTTCCTAAATAACGTTTGATGGTGGTATGTGGGCCGAATTAATCTATTGAATGTATAAACTGATTTTTATTATTCTGCAGCAAAATTAAAGCCTTGAAATTCTATTAATTGTTTATGGTAATTAGTGTACGCCTGCATAACCCCCCACACAGATAATGATAATAATAACATTAACAATGACTTAATGTTTGGTTATATAATTGGGTGCTTTTGTATTGTATAACTTGTCATGCGCATGCGCACATACTCGCTCATACATGCCATGTTTAATCTAATTTCGTTTCCCATAAAATCTTACCCCCCAGTGACGTAAAGGGTTCAACAACAACAAGTACCAGTATGGTTATTGCGTTAGGTCAGAGTGAACTCGGAACCTTTGAAAGGTGGAATAGGTAGACCATATATATTATGATGCTTGCAGTCCCCGAGTCGCGTCTTCTGTGACGTCACCCTTGTGGTACATGGAACACAGAACCTGGTTGTAGATATTTCATAGGAGTTTGATACACTATATTTTACAGTCTGGTTTTAGTGATGTGTAGCAGATTTTATGTAATTTAATGGACCTTATAGTTACTTTAGATGTGTGACTCTGTACTACTGAAGGGTCTCCAAGCTGATGTCCTCAATAATGTTCGTGAGGCTACTGTTATACTGGTAGTCATGGGACATATAGCTGGTATAAATATATTGTACCACCTGGAGGTGTTTTGTCTATTTGTTTGTCTGATGGTTCCAAAGTATAATATTATACTCTATTAATTAAAGTACTTCGTGAATTTCCTTGCCATCTGACCACTGTTGAGGAACTTTGCATCGTACCCAGACTGAGTTTGGCCAACTCCTGTACTAGGTACACTACTGAGCTCGATTCTTTTCGAGGATAACGACACTATAGAAGTTTTGTAATTATTCTTACTAGCTTCAGGTAACTTCGTGTCATAGTCATCTCATCCAGGTTTGTGAGGAAGATTGAAATCCACTCCAAAAATACTTCCTTTTAAACCTGCGGTTTGGGGAATTGTATAAAGGCCACTTGAGTGTAACTTTGGAAAATGCTTTGGCAAAGTCTAGTAGTAGTACACCAATGTCTTGATGTTATTATTTAACACCTTAATGAACTCTTTAGATGTGAACAAGTTGAGGACACTGATTAATATTTACCTACAGCAGTTAGTGCGTTGGCACTGTTGTCTGTATGCATACCATATATTTATAAAATATATTATATGCTTACAGACAATACTGCCCACACAATTATGTTTGTGTGCGCGTGCACATATGTGTGTGTGTGTCTTGTATCCCCATTAAATATATGCATATGTGTATAATGTAAATATGATATAATGACTATGTTACCATTATCCCACACAGGGAACGACCCAACAGAGGATATATCCCCCCCCCCATCACAACCCCATCATAACCAACGTCAGCACCATGTATGGTATAGGCTTGACCATACTACAGGGTTACTGGGCGTTAAGACTAGGTCTGGTATCTGTAAAATTCCTCAGCCATCTCGTCAGTGGCTCATTCTACGACAAGTCACATGGAGACAGGAGCCCTGATGAACCTTTCGGTTGGCTCGAGTTCAGAAAGAGGTAAGACTCCAATAGATTAATATCTATGATTAATTAAATTCCTTGTTATGTTTTGATTTATGGACATATATCTAATAGGTTTATGTTACGGTGGTAGACCAGAAATCGATAAGCCCTGAGCTCAAATCCACCAATGGGCTACTGACCTTTGACTGGTTGAGATAGAGATGATTAATTGATTGGTTGAGTGAGGATTATTGTAGATTATTGGTCTGTTAGTGGCACCTAAAACGTGATACTTCCTGGATTGTTGATATTGTTACAAGATTGTACCGGTCAATACTTGTGATGGTAGTTCTAGCAGTAGTGCTATATTAGTATCAGTTATATTAGTAGTGCTGATGCTGGTGGTATCAGTAGTAGCGGTGTATTGGTTTCAGTTGTATTTGTAGTGATACTGGTGGTTTCAGTAGTGCTATTAGTGATGCTGGTGGTATCAGTAGTACTAGTAGTGATACTGGTGGTATCAGTAGTACTAGTGATGATACTGGTGGTATCAGTAATACTAGTAGTGATGCTGGTAGTATCAGTAGTACTAGTAATGATGCTGGTGGTATCAGTAGTACTAGTAGTGATACTGGTGGTATCAGTAGTACTAGTGATGATACTGGTGGTATCAGTAGTACTAGTGATGATACTGGTGGTATCAGTAGTACTAGTGATGATACTGGTGGTATCAGTAGTACTAGTAATGATGCTGGTGGTATCAGTAGTACTAGTAGTGATACTGGTGGTATCGGTAGTACTAGTGATGATACTGGTGGTATCAGTAGTACTAGTACTACTAGCAGTGTTACTGGTGGTATCAGTAGTCCTGCTAGTTGTGGTGGTACTAATAATAGTAATTAGTGTAATATTAACTATGGTTTATTTGATAGGTAATAAGTTAACTCATTCATATCTCAGTGTGATGGTACAATGATTAGAACGCTATGCTGCAAAATCTCCACTTTCTGGGTTCAGATATAGCTTATGCTGTGTTTGTGGGATGTTCTGGCTTGTGTCAAAAGGTGTGACCAGCATTTGAGCTAAACAACTAAAATCAGCTGAACCAATGTACTGATTGATTCTGAGGTGTGATTTGAACCTGAATCTAGAGGTTTGGGGTCAACTGCGCTATGACGTTGGCTACAGATTAGAAGAACTAGGGTGTTAGTAGAATTACTAGTAAACATAGTACACATAATAGTATCCACTGATCAGCATTAAAAGAATGAAATGTTTATTTTTGTACAGAAAACTTGTTTAATATTATCAACTTATTTCGTTTTCAGACTTGGACAGTATTATTTCGTGGGATTTCTGGGCTCGGTTTGGGTCTCGTATAATTTATTGTGGTCTTGCGCTGGATATGGGACCAGCGAGAGGTTTTCCAATACTGTAGCTTACCTTGGCGGGCCAGGCTCTGGTGATGTAGGTAGGTTGCACGACGACGTTATGATACGTAAAAAAGAAATATATTTTGCGTTGTGATAAACAATGCTTGCTTTATTTGTGACCTGTCTATTCCGGCCATCTAACTACCATATCTTACATTTGTCAGTGATGATATGACATATAACTATATTCACTACACAAATTGTATTGTAATTTAGCTGACAGTAACGAACAAAAATTAGATACTGTAGTGAAAATATGTATACCGGTAATACTAATTAAGCAATATGTGTATTTCTCTGTGTGTGCAGGATTTTGTGACATAATTTTCTTCAAATGATAATTATCTGATTAGGGAATAAATGTATCATTTACAGTCATTTCCCTTCAAACTGCATGTCAATAACCCAGCTGCATTACAATTTAAATGATATGTGAAAGGAACAAACCGTACACATGTTAAAATGCTATAATAATCCAGTTATTCAAATGCTTACATTTCTATGCAGCCACCTTTGGGAATTTTAATCCAATTCATTAATCTGGCTGTCAATAACTTCGTTTGTTGCTGCTAATGACAACTACTCCAAAGTAAGTGTGACATTCAGGTACTTGATGTCGCATGTCAAAATTAAAAGCCTTCATGCACAACGAAAGAATTTGTTCAAATGGTCATTTAGCAAGAATAGCCAATGATAAAACTATATTTATTGGAACAATGAAGGTTCTTGTTGTTGTCTATTTTCTTACCTATCAACAGCAGACTTTATTATATTTTTTTTCAGCTAAGTAGTGTTCCATATGTGGAACAATTATCTCGGAAGAAACATAATTATAATAAAAGTGTAGAAATATATTTCGATGTGATCTCAAATTTACCATAAAGTCTCCATTAAAGTAAGAAATTTAAGTCATTCACTTCGTGCTTTGTTATACTGAAATATCCATTTGACAGTGTAAAGAACAAGTTCTCTAAATGCTTTCATATGGAAGTGACAAAAATCGGCAATCCACGCATCTCATTAATATGCATGATTTCATTGTGAACAGAAGTGTGTAGATAAATGAGACATGACTATATATTGTGTAAAATATCTGTATTATTATATTATTTAATTTCAATAGAAAACCTGATCTTTGACACCTTCCTTAAACATTTCCACAGATAACCTTCATGCTCTGCTGGCGGCCGGTATGTTAACATTCCAGATGGGAAGAAGATTTTATGAGAGTTTTCGTATCAGCATATTTTCGGGTCGTCAGGTTCTCAATATCTTTGGTGCATTGATGAATCTTGCTGATTTCTTCTGCCTTGGCCTATCAATAGCAGTGGATACTGAAATTGGCTCTGGCATTAGTAAGTACTTGAACCATTCATAAGAATATTTTCACAAATTTATTAGAAATTATATTTTAACAATACAGTGTGTGTGTGTGTGTGTGTGTGTGTGTTTGTTTGTTTTAACAAGATTTACATTAATCAACCTGACATGGGGTCAGTTCCATTTTGTCAATTCCAATTCTACTCAATTCCATTTGGTCAATTCCAATTCTACATCATATTTATCAATTCCAAATTGATCAAAAGTCAAATTCGAGTACCTATTTGGAATACCTACTCATGGAAGAAATATTTCTGAATTAAAAAATGAAATAGTAAATTAATTTGTGGATTAATTTTTTTGTAGTAAACTTCAATTCCAATTTAAATTTATCAATTCCAATTCTAATTCCATTTTTTACATAACCAATTAAAATTTTGGAATTGAATTGACCCCATGTCTGTACTTAACTATTGGAATTAAAATTAATACCATCAAAATGTGCAATTAAATGCAATTTTTAACACAATTATCATTAGATTACAACCTGGAAAATTTATAGGAGGTTTCATCAGGCACAAACTTTGCCAATCATTAAATTTTGTCTAAAACGTTTTATTTTTAAAATGGTGGCAATACAATTTAACCGGATTGTTAAAGTGACCCTTGGTAAATATTCTGGTATATATAATTTCTTATTAAAACTGCAGATCAGATTAATTCTGGCCATGTTTAGTTTGTAAGAACTATGATTTTATTAAATGGTATTGACATTTCAATATGTGGATATATTAAATGTGCATATGCATAAATTCAGATCTCACACAGCAATCACCATTTGGATGCAATATAAAGCATCCTGAAGAATATTTGGCTCTGTCCATTTTCACTCGCCAAATTCTGTGGACGGTGTTGCATACCTTGTCAATATGTGTGTATTCTGGATCAAATATGCCCTGATATGTGTGTAACATTGTCACTCCCTCTGCGCCAACACAATCATGAATGCATTTTATGCTGTAAAATTAATTAGACATCATGACCAGCTTAAAGCGATCCATGTAAATACAAACTTAAGACATTTCTACCCACAAAAACACGTGGTTCCTAATTGGAAAGTCTGTTTAAATGGATTATCACTGCAATGGAAAATTCAACAGTTTATGTTTATTACAGTTTATTACAATCAGATCATTGTATTGATAAGTAAAAATATGACTTCAACCTGGAACCATAAATCACAGTGTACTACGGTACTTACTATTAAAGCCAGTTGTCATTAGAAGTTTTTTCATTATATCCAAGTTTTTTTACTATAGAAGTAAACAAGAGCCTAGCCTGACTAGCAAACATCTTCCAGCTGAGCTACCTCTTCATTATATTCCACTTTTTTATAACCAACCTTTACTGTAGGACTATTGTCTGTTTATCACAATGTAAATAAAGTTTGCATATTTACCCGGACTATTAGTTTTCCCAACCCCTGTACTATGTACGCATTTGAGCATTATTCATTTTGAGAATATTGGCGCTATAGAAGTTTTGTAATTATTATATTAACAAAATTATTATAATAACAAAAGTATTTTTAAGTAGTGGCTAAATTAGTGTGATCAAATTCTTCTGTGACAATTACAGCCAGAAAATATCTAGAAATGTTAATTAGATATAATGTGATAGATCTGTAAAACACGATAAACGATAATATTCATAACAATAAATGTGATGTTGAGTTATAATTTGATCGCATTATAAGTGTTTTTCTTGAATTGTTGCAGGTTCATTCTCATTCTCCAATGTCAGCTTCCGCCCCCTAGTAGCGATTCCTCTGTTTGTCTTTGCATCTCGGCTCCAGCACAATTCCTATCTGAAACTTGCGAGACTTCGTAAGAACCGGGCAGGTACGTTTCAGTTCAGATCATCTATGCACATAAATGGTATTCCATCGTGTTTGTTTGATATATTTTATCCATACTACTTTAATTCTAAAACTTGGGTCACAACAGCTCAGTACAGGAGGTAATTCACTAAAATGGTTGAGATCCTAGTTCTGAATCCACTTCATAAACTCTGTGATTGATAAGTCATGAATAAATTCCTTGACTGGATGACGTTAATAATTGTGTATCATGCATCCGACAGTTGACAACCAAAACATTGTCTTTCAAAATTTATATGAGAAAGAGTAACTGATTGATTTCTTTAGCCTCAGATCTGATCATATCTGGACAAACTTGTATTTCCTAAATAAATGGATTGATTTAGCTGAAGCCTTCTAGTGAAGAATGTATCAGCCTCTGAACACCTATAACCATGGGATTCGATCCCGTGACCCATTTGCCTGTACTGAAATAATACACTAATGACTGTGCTATAGGAGTCCTCTAGATTTGTATACTGTATTACTGTAGTCAGCCTTACTAAATTGACACTATAAACGGGCATAGCTTTATCATTCTGATATTACTACAGTACTAGAGCATGGTTTCATTAGCGTTGTATATATGAGGTTTTTTAATACACAAAATATGATTCTTAATTGCAATAAATAAAACATACACATTAGCTAAGAATTAATAAAAAAGAATCAAACTTATTTAGTGGGTGGAGTCACACAATAAATGAGGGTTGTGATTGGGCTGTTTGTTTGGCTGATTGAGCTATGGTGGTGTGTAATTAAGGTTGTTATCAATAAATCTACTCTTGCCTAAGTTGTGGCCATTGGCTACGCTTTCTTACATTTGAATTACAGACTATGAAAACGCGTTCAAATTATTTTGGAAACTTTGATCGGTTGTGGATTCCACGAATTGGGGTCCAAGGTGTGACCGTGTTATATCCAATTTCATATTATAATGGTCATTGTGTTATAACTATGTCCTACTGTATAACAGATTTAGATTTAGGATAACAAACAGGAACTATTGAATGTTTATGTTTATTCATTGTGTAAGCATCTCATTTTGTTAAGATAATCCCATAATACATGGTTAGAGTATTGTGCTGCAAACCTCCTGGTTGTGGGTTTGAATCTGGCCGATACCTGTATTTGTCAGTGTTTTCCCTGATGAATCTCCCATCAGCCGTATCTCTCAAGTCAACGAGTCTGTCATTTTGTCAACTTGGGTCATTTTAACAGGTAATGAGCTCAGATCATATGGACCCGAACAGAAGAAATTTGACATACAACAAGTTTCATCCATTATGGAATACTTCTCCCTTCAGTTTTAAGACTTAAGTCAAAAGGAGTTCCCTCTTGCATATAATTACTGTCCAAAATGGAGTGCAGTTGATGAAAATGAAAATATTAAAATCATAAAAATGGTTAAAGACAAACTAATCAGAAACTCCTTGTTTATGTATCCAGTGTCTCACCATCCTAAATGTTAGCACAGTTAGCCACAGACTGCTAGTATCTGGATTCAAATATTGGCCTGACTATGTCCAAAGGGTGTTTCATCTTTGAAGGTCATTCTGTTCATTTAACCTAACTTGTGCACGAAGATAGCCGTAAACAGCAACAGAAATTGTTCACTACATGCATACAATGTTTAATTAAGACAAGCGCATAAAACTGTAAACATGAAGTTTGTAATATTATTATAATGTATAAAAATAACAAGTGTTACAGTATTTGTGTTGGAGAATGGGATGATTATGATGTTAATTGATGTTTTATGGCCACATGGTAGGCTAGATTCATACTCATGTGGTAGTGATCTGTGGTCCAATGTGCTACCAGTTAGACCACAGAGACGCCCTTTATTAGAGAATCGGAACCTCTTATGTCTCAATGTTATTATAACTGAATAAATATCTGAATAAATATGATTTATTCATGTTTGAATAAATAAATAAACTATCACAACTGTTGTCACAGTCATGCCATCATAAAATGATTATAATATACGCATACAAACCTTCTATCTAAACATACAGGTAGATGTTTCATCATATGCGTATAATAGTCTGACAGGATACATTTTATTTATCCAACCAGGTCATATTGTGACTACGGCGTACAAACTGCCGAACAGTGAATGGTTCGATCTGATATCCGGTCCTCATTATCTGGCCAAGATTCTCATCATGGCATCACTCGGTATCGTGCTGGGACGAGGATGTACCACGTGGTATTGGCTCTCGGCCTATGTCATCACTAACCAGTTGTATCTAGCCCACGGTACCCACAAACTCTACCTTCAAAAGTTTGAGAACTATCCAAAACACAGAAAGGTGATAATACCATATCTATTTTAATGCTGGTTGAGTTTCTAGATTGTTACATTTGTTGTGTACGGGTGTTTTGTTTTCATTAGATATAATATATGTTCTTCAACTTACGTTGTTTAGTTATAGACTTGCATTGTTTACTTAAAAACTTACACTTTCAGTCATAATTATTTGTTTGTTTGTTTGTTTATGGTTTGTTTACAGTTTGTTTATTGTTGTTTAGATTACAGACAGCTGATAGAGAATAATTATATAGAAAAGAGTAATAGGTTTATAGATTATGTGTCTCACTATATGTTTGTATATATTTGTTTAGCTCTCTCTCTCTGTCTCACACACACACACACACACACACACACACACACACACACACTGTTTATCATTATATTGTGTGATAACAGCAATAACATTCCAAGTTTCTGTAATGTTCGCAATGATCCACTAAGTTTGGATAATTATAATATGAGGTAAACAATGTATTTTGTAGATTAATATACACTCTTTTATTTTGTTAATATATCTCTATATTAGCCAGCATATCATAAAGATTTATATTTAATAACCGTGTACATTCCAATTGATGAGCTAACAATGCAATGTGTTTGATACTGACAGCTGCCATATTGAGCAATGAGATGATGATTGTATTTTAGCACAAGTATTGTCTCACCTTCCATGTTCCATGGCTTTCCTCAATCTTGTCATTTTCTCATCGTGGAAAAGGATGACATTGGTATCTTTAATTGGGGGGGGGGGAGGTGGAGATCTCTCTTTTAGTGTACTAGTTGGCTGGAGTAGGTTTCTTTATTATGTCCTAACTGCTTATTGTTAGTAACATATAATAGGATAAGACCACTACTGAGTGACATATAATAGGATAAGACCACTACTGAGTAACATATAATAGGATAAAACCACTACTGAGTAACATATAATAGGATAAGACCACTACTGAGTAACATATAATAGGATAAGACCACTACTGAGTAACATATAATAGGATAAGACCACTACTGAGTAACATATAATAGGATAAGACCACTACTGAGTAACATATAATAGGATAAGACCACCACTGATTAACATATAATAGGATAAGACCACTACTGAGGGGGGTGAACCTTGGCACCATTTCAGTTTGGTTCACAGACGGAGCTGGTCTTTTATGGCACTGGAATGATCGCCAATTGGTTTCCAGTTCGTGCCTTCGATTACGGGATGATGGGGGTCATAGATCAAATGGGATACATATTTGATTACATGATCAAACCTATCAGTAGAAATCCACCTGTAAACACAATTAGACCTGTCCATATTTCATTAATATTATTCGTTGGGTCAATGGCTCTAAAGCTGAGATCCTCCTTAAGCAGGTGAGACAAAATTATGTAAATATTATTTGTTATTCTACTAATTGGTGGGTGACAGGGGGGAGATGTTGCTTTGTGATGATTGTCTTACAAAGGGAGCTATAAACCAAACAAATTGTTTGACGGTCACTTTATTAAATAATATAAAATTATAAAATTTCTTATAATTTTCATTGTAACACTAAGGAGTTGTATTAATTATATCATGAAAGGTGTCACCGTTTTTTTCATAGCGGTGTAATGCAAGTAATTTATAGATTATTTCGTTTTATTTAGACATCATGTTGATGATCATGTTTCTTGTAAATCGTATTATTACTGATAAGTACGAACGTGTTCACAGCTTGCAAATATTTAATTATTCCTTCAGAATGCTTTATGCCAATGTATTTTAAATCATAATGTTTAACGAAGTAAATCTAAACTATTTTTTACGTGATCATAACGTACCCATCTCAATCATGATTGGTTAGCCGGTGGCAATGATTGACACCGTCATAATATTCAATGTGTTCCATGATATTATTTTTGTGTTTATTCCATGTCGCCTCGAAATAAAATCTTTAACTTTTCTTGATTTCGGTTTGTGTGTTAATTGAGTCAGTGCACTTCCAGTATCTTTAGAATGTTACGATTGAGAGGTCGCGACCCAGCTCTACGGTAGCGTTGTGGGTTAGATATATGATTGTTTCCAGAACAAAGGCGCCTTGCCCTTCGTGAAAATAGATGTACTGCATGAACTTGTTGTCTTTTTATTTCACTGTATAACAAAAGCAATGTTATCAGATGAGATGTTTATTGTGTTCAAATTCTTCTATCAGATAACGATGATGTAGCGCTTGATCACGCACACACATACACACACACACACTCTGGTGTATGGTTAATTATAAATACATCCAACTAGTAGTTATTAAAAAAAATATAGTGACATTATATATTATTAATTTTGTAAATATTGTTAAATAATATAATGTCTTATCTAGTCATTGTCGTCTCTTTCTGCGCGCGCGTGTTTGTGTGTGTATGTGTGTGGGTGGGGGGGGGGGGCGTCGGGATTTACTATAGACAGGTCGATTATCGTTTGACATAAAAATTTCTTTATTAAAAATATTGATATGATTAGTCATTTCACATATTTATTTTAGTAATATTATTAAAGAGCCACACAAGACCGCCTCGTGAATATTCAGTTCTCTTCGTTTTTCTGTCCAGATTTTCTTGCCTTGCATATGACTGGTCAAATCCGTTTTCTGACGTCATCAGCATATATATATATGTGTGTGTGTGTGTCGAATTAGCATGCTTGTGGGCTGACTTTGTTCCGGTTGCGTGTGATGTCACCACGGTATGTATCAACATTGAACATGCGTGAATATTCAACCATTAAACCAACCAGTCACATGGCAGCCAGCTCGAAGTGATCAGTTCATTGACCCAAAAGAAAACTAGACCGAACACGGCCGCCGATTTGATGGCAAACAGGTCCCAACTTCCGGTCGAGGAAATAGGAACACAGACTGGAAAAATCAGGTTTATGAACGTGGTGAATTATTGTTGTATCCATGGTTTCATAAGCCGTGTGCATGGAAGTAATACAAACGGGATGTCTTTTCATCGGTAAGTATAAGGAACACATTTAAAATAGCTGTTAAAGCGGGGATTTTGGGCGGGAAATTAAGCTTAACTGTTATTCTATTTAGCCTGTACGACAACGCCCGGCCTATCTCTGGCGTTTGATCCCAATAGACCCATTGCATGATGACGTCAAAAACCAAAATAAACCAGGCGCGCTTTGCATTGTTGGATTTATAGGGGGTCCGCTGAGCGATAATACCGTAATATTCCCGCCATTTTAACCTTAAACGTCAATGTTCCGGATCTGTTATAATCATGCCAAAAACTAACTTCTGTGTACCGTTTAACTCTGCTTCGACACCGAAAAAGCCGGCACTGTTGAAAAATTGTATTCCAAAACTGAAAATCAGATTATAACTATATGCTAATCGTCCGTCATTGCTACTTTATAAAATGATAGTAAAGTGTGGTATTCCATAGTACAATGATATTCACTGCACATAACAAAGACTGTTAAAATGTGGTGTTCATAGTAAATCACACTAAAATTATATTTAACGAAAAGAAGAATAGTCCAGTATAATGGTAAATTCAATGTATTATTTATGGATATAATAATATGGTAAATTGCACTTTATTTACCAATATTTTTATCTATGATCTGATGGATAATAATATTGTTAAATTACACTTTATTTGCGCCTTTCATTGTTTAAGCCAATCATTACACTGACAGGCTTATTAAGCTAAATCTACGGACTTGCATAAAACGACATTTACATATTTCATGGCATATAATAGGAGAGGAATAATACAGATTGTCTGCACACACAAAATTATAATGCACACATCACAATAAAGGTCTGTATTATAGGTTCAAAACTCGAAGCGCAGCCGCTTCAACGTTGCTGTTTCACCTACCGGAGGTCGGCGCTGTTTGATCATGGTGGCCCATTCAAACATCACTGATTGCTCAGTCTAGTTTTCTTTTAGGTCAATGGATCAGTGTAAATACAATTCTTTTAGGTCAATGGATCAGTGTAAATACAAAGTTATTTTAACGTTTCTAGCCGCAAAAAAACACGTGACATATAAATGATACTAGCTGTGACTAATCACGTTCGCAAAATGGTTGATAAAAGAAGAACCAGAAAAATGTATTTTCCACCAAAGAATCGATTTGAGATTTATTCGCGCCCATGGATCAGCTTTCTTCTTGTTCCTTTAGTAGTAATGAAAACCAACCATATATCAAAGTCGTAATCTTAAATTAGGTCTGAGCCACCTGTTTTTATCGCAAGAATCTAAATTTACAACGAAATTTCACTCTGATATTTTATTAGCATACTGATTAACTTTTTACGTCTGTTAATTAATAATTTCTTGCCATAATTACAACATTTTGTCATTTGTTTGGCGTACAATGGCGGATTTCGTGGAAATAAATGTACTCTGAATTTGGTCATGATTATAAATGTTTCTCACGCAGCATGTGTTGTCCTATATGGACAAGCGGACTTAGATACGTAGCGTGCGTTGTTCTATAAAGAGAAATGGACTTAGATGCCAGGTTACTGGTCAAACAACTCGCCGCCAGAGTATATTTATTGACATTAGTTTGGTAAAGAATGCTGACCTGTCAGCACCTAGTCTAGCCTAAGAGTGAAGATATTCTATTTACTGACATCTTAACAGTAATAGTGTCGATTCAATTATTCTGGCTCGGTTTAGCGCAAACGATTCGCTCCGCATTTGGACAAATTTGTTAGCTTTGGCGACATCGTGATCAAAGTCCTTCGAGAGTCTTAAGAGGCGTAAAGAGGTTACAATAGGACCACCGCTGTGCAGTTCAAGTTGTCATTATGCTCCCTCGTAGAGTTTACACTGCGCTGTAAACTTTCGGCGGGTGGTGAAATGTTTCATCCAACAGCAAAAAAGCTTCGGGCTGTTCATCTCATTTCTCCGAGAGTTGCCGCCTGGACCACATATCGGAAATGGGACCAGCGCTGGAGCTAAATAAAGTTCCCATACACACTGCCACTCACTCAATTTATCACGATGAATTGCCTTAAGGGACCAACCGTTTTAAATAGCAAATTAAGGTTATTCCTCTAATACACTATTCCATATAAAGACCAGAATCTGCCCATTGAGACTATATGAGGTCATTTTGACATGGTGAAAAATGGTAGCTTAAATAAAGTCTTACCAAGTCAATAAATGTCATGTCTGTACACGTATTAGCCAACAATGGCGTGAATTATATTATATGTAGTGTATATATAGTTGCTAATAATTCTATTTAAAGGAACAGTTCAACCTCAGTTAATATGATTTAAATATGTAAATCTGGTAAATTAACCCGAAATCCCTCAATAGTAATCACGAACTCTATCTGATATCTTAGACATAAGGAAATAATCCTAATCACTGAAGTGTATCCATCACGGCTTCCTCAAATGGCATATTGTATGGCGGGGAGGAAAAAAACTCATGTGTTCTGACTTCAAATGGCACGAGGATTATGTAGCCATCTGGATTCCCTTCAAGTCGTTTCACAGATGTTCCAGCTGAACCATCCTCGTGACATTCCTTACATCAACTTAACTGATACCGTCGTCGGTTAATGTATATAAATCTGACAGCTCGGTAGATGTTTCTTGTTACAAAAGTACAAAACAATCTTCATGAGGAATTCCACTTTTTAGTTTTCTTTAGCCATTTTGGGTAACATACGAGATTGTTTGGACCAACTCTACTTTGATAATCGTAAATACGCCTTTGTCCTGAAAATAGATGGTTGGGTGACCCTGTTTACATTGTTATGAGCGGGCAATACAAAAGGTTTGTAATAAGTGAAGTCAGATTTCAGGCGTATCCGGTCTGTCTCTGGCTTCAAAATGGCCACGCCCACAGGCCAATTATTGTCGGTTAACCAGCACTTTGAACTGAATCATTTTATATTTTGTCTGACATAATTTTATTAGTCCTGAAATTTAAAATGAAGGCGATCTAATCCTTTAGATAACCCAATAGTGCGACTCATGTTCTTGGACATTTTTAACTGACTGAATTGTCCAAGAAATTATATGTCTAACCGTAAGACTGTGATACACAACAAATGACGCAATATAAAACTGTACCTCAGGTTGAACATATCGGATATTAAGACACGGGTTAACCCTTGACTTGTCATCCTGTATGGGTCTCCGTAGAGCATCGAACTGGTAGTATATAGTATGTATATAGAGTATGTATATAGAAAATTAATTAGTCAGCTTAGTGTTTAATTATCGGCGGCTTGTTGTGTGTAAGCTACATTGTTGATGGCCGAGAACGGAGCACAACACGAAATATTAGAGCTTTCGACATCGCGTTTTCTTTGCTTTCTACGTAATTATAGCTTATACACCTATAACTAACACAGGAAATGGGTGGTTTAAATCCTTGTACCTCTGATTAAAGAAAGAAAATAGTTGATAAACATACTACAACAGTTTATTTACAGTGTAGGCAGGATATATATATATATATATATATATATATATAATTAATTTATTAATTATATCCACCTGTTTTCGGCCTTCCAATTATGGGTTTAGGCACATAGCCTGTACCAAACTGTGTGTATGTGTTATAGCTGTCTGATATATATATCCTTTAGAGGATTACAATATTCTAAATAAACCGACCCATAATGTGTTTAATGGACAATATTAGAAGGATCATGTTGACAGTTAAGAGCAATTTTTGGTGAGTGACGTCTGATCGGGTGTGGTGTGTGTGTTTAATTACTTTATATATATATATATATATTAATTCGTGTAGTGTACACGGTTAAAAACATTGAACGGACGGTTACTAAATATATATTAAACAATCAGAGTGATATAAGTGCGGCACCTAATTCCATTATCGTTCTTTTAACTCGTTTGTGTGTGTTCGTAATAATGGCTAGTTAATTGTACGGAATGCATTCATGAACCTGATGGCAGCACCTTCTAAACCCTGTCATAACTATCTGCAGCATTACCCAGAAGGTGGCACTCGCTTCGCGATGGCACCTTCAATGCCGTGTTCAGCATGAACGAACTGTGTAAGAGCGCCACATCGTCATAGCTCGGCGCACCGCTCACAAAACGGTCATTGTGATTTAATGGATTTGGTTGGCTTTCTAGGCCAAACGCACCGGATGTTGTCTATTTGTGTATGCGTAGAGGTTACCTGGTGGGCATGTAGTAGGGTTACCTGGCATCCAGCTGGTGAACGGACGTCGACGTTGGAAAATGTATAACCAGGTAAGGCGGTAGTTGATATTTTTAGTATGGACTAAAGGTAAATAACGAATGACACTTTGTGTTAGATGTACGAAGTCACGAGCTAAACGTGACATCTTGTTTACTGAATGAAGCTGGAGACAGAACTTGTCAGGTTGTTGATTAGTAGCTTAATTTGATGCCGGTGGCAATCTGTAAAACTGGCAGAATCGTGCATTACAATATTCAAAAGTAACCTTTCTCGTCTTTTGACAGAGGTCGAGGGGATAATCATATCACACAAGCTCGCACACACACACACACACACACTCTCTCTCTCTCTCTCTCTATATATATATATATATATATATATATATGGTGTTAATTAACTTGCTTGCCAAAAAAGTATATTTAGTTACTCTTAAGAAGAATTGCGCCATGACCTACGACCTTTTATCCGTAGCATCAAATATTTCATTGAAAACAAGTAAACGTTTTATAGGCAGTTGTCATTAAAGACGCTCGAAGTAGAAAAAAAATATATATTAACTTGTCATACAGTCGGCAACAACATTTAACAGTTAAGGTAACTTATGGACTTCCTGTTTTGTTTTGCATTAACAGCGATTATAAAATATATATATTTTAAAATTATTATTTTATTTTGGATTCATTCGGTTTGTTAATATTTTGGCGTTCACTGACTTTAAGGAGTTAAGATTTATATTCCACTTATCAATCTAAACTTGTTATATACGTGTCTAAACGTTGTGAACTCTATGTTGGTTTGTTATTAAATCTGGTCAATAATGAGTGTTGAGGGATTTAGGATCTGAATGAACGTTCATCTTTGAGTAAATATCGTGAATGCGCCGAGTTAGTGGGCTTTCTAGGCCAAACGCACCGGATGTTGTCTATTTGTGTATGCGTAGAGGTTACCTGGTGGGCATGTAGTAGGGTTACCTGGCATCCAGCTGGTGAACGGACGTCGACGTTGGAAAATGTATAACCAGGTAAGGCGGTAGTTGATATTTTTAGTATGGACTAAAGGTAAATAACGAATGACACTTTGTGTTAGATGTACGAAGTCACGAGCTAAACGTGACATCTTGTTTACTGAATGAAGCTGGAGACAGAACTTGTCAGGTTGTTGATTAGTAGCTTAATTTGATGCCGGTGGCAATCTGTAAAACTGGCAGAATCGTGCATTACAATATTCAAAAGTAACCTTTCTCGTCTTTTGACAGAGGTCGAGGGGATAATCATATCACACACGCACACACACACACACACACACACACTCTCTCTCTCTCTCTCTCTCTCTCTCTATATATATATATATATATATATGGTGTTAATTAACTTGCTTGCCAAAAAAGTATATTTAGTTACTCTTAAGAAGAATTGCGCCATGACCTACGACCTTTTATCCGTAGCATCAAATATTTCATTGAAAGCAAGTAAACGTTTTATAGGCAGTTGTCATTAAAGACGCTCGAAGTAGAAAAAAAATATATATTAACTTGTCATACAGTCGGCAACAACATTTAACAGTTAAGGTAACTTATGGACTTCCTGTTTTGTTTTGCATTAACAGCGATTATATATATATATATTTTAAAATTATTATTTTATTTTGGATTCATTCGGTTTGTTAATATTTTGGCGTTCACTGACTTTAAGGAGTTAAGATTTATATTCCACTTATCAATCTAAACTTGTTATATACGTGTCTAAACGTTGTGAACTCTATGTTGGTTTGTTATTAAATCTGGTCAATAATGAGTGTTGAGGGATTTAGGATCTGAATGAACGTTCATCTTTGAGTAAATATCGTGAATGCGCCGAGTTGAATGGCCCCAGGTCATTCATCATATAGGCTCTTTTTGGGGAGTGTAGAGGGAACACCAAAAGATTGCGTTTACTTTACGAAATCGCCTATCACGAAAAAGGCTAAGTCACCTAGTGTATTTCATTATGTTTGTGATATATTATGTCTACTCAAGGTTGACACTAACGATAAATTATTGAGCTATTTTCCCGCTAGGTGAAATAATATACTTGTGAGATAGTATAGTTCTCTCTCTCTCTCTCTCTCTCTCTCTCTCACTCATACGCACACACAGGGAGTGTGTGCGTGTGCATGCCCTCTCCTGAGTATACATAGCTGCATTTGTCTGTTGTATACCGTAGCTAGCAGTCTCTAAAATTGAGCCTTATGGCTCAGTGTGAACTCTTTCACATATACTAATACACATGTACTCACACGCACGCAAGCTTTCCGTCGTGACCCATGACTATTGACCTAGACAGCTAACCTCTGGAAATAACAAAAGTGCCACCTGTCATTAAATTACAGATTGGTTAACACCAGACGGAAATGACACACACACACACACACACACACACACACAGAAAGAGGCAAAAGGGGGGATGTGGTACGTGACGCGTCAGCATTAAAAGTCACTTCTCTGTTTCCATTTCTCTGATGAATCTCCTAGAGATTGTATTTACGATTCGTAATTCTCTGTGCTAGTGCATTATACCACAATGTATCTTTTACGACATAGAGGGGACAAATTATAATCTTCTATACCACTTGAGGTACAGAAGTGTGTTATGTGTGTGTTGTGTGTGGGTGAGAGCATCCTTCACGTCGAAACACACACGCTCCTTATCACAATAGAGAAAGAAAAAAAGTTCATTTTGTGTTCTCCTGAAACCATTTAAGAGCGACATATTACCCCAGATGTAAATTTACTATAACTGTGCTACTCGGCTTTAAAGCTAGCTTCAAATATATTATACTCAATAAGTTCTTTGTAGAACGTTTGTTTGTTTACATTTTGTTAGCGTTCCTCTGTTCATAAAGAATCACTTAAGATATGGTATTGGGGCTTAACGAAGTAGGTTGAGCGATAAAACAGCTTTAGGCAAACATGTAAACAAAGCTGTATAATCTGAAAACAAAAGACATTATAGGAATTAAATAGAGTAATAAGAATAATAACATACAGATTTTACATAATAAATAGAAGGGGTCTCTCTCTCTCTCTCTCTCTCTCTATATATATATATATATATATATATATATATGTGTGTGTGTGTGTGATCAACAAGACATATTATAATAGCAAATTACGGTATAAAGCCTATACCAAGTATATTTCTTGTTTGTAGATTCATCTGGTCTAGTTTAAGTGACAGAACATTTAGTTGTTGGAATATTGACATTATTCTGTAGGTAAATATATGACAATGATAACCCATAAAATATCGGGGAGGGGGGGAGGGGGGATACGTTTTGAGCCTCGGGGGCTATGATTTACCTACGACTATAGAATGTGAGCGGTGAGTGTCTGGTGACCGTCGTCAACCTTCGTTAAGATTGTCAAATAAAATGAGTATTAAAAGGATTTTATTTTGAGAGAGTCTGTCTTTGAAAGGTGCCATGTGTGTACCTTTGTTAACGATGTAATTATGGGACAGGGGATAAAGAAGGAATGGGCTAGTCGTGTAAGAAATTGCCTGGTACAGAATAGGCACAGCCGCTCTACAAGGGGAAGTTAATATCTCAATCTGGTGGCGCCTACACCTTCCTATGGACTGGACTCCACCATCAACGAATGGTGGAAAAGCAGACTTCATCTACATAGTGTTTAATTTCGCATTATATCCAGATTCATCATTATGTTATCATTTCAACTCCTATTTGGGAAACAACAAGTAGACAATGCCTAAATGTGCCTGTGACGATCAAGCAAAATGAGATGATGAACATGTTCCGTACAAAACTGGACTCTCGTCAGAACAGACACAAAATCGGAGAAGCTCTGCCTCCTTGGCAAATGGGAATGGAGAGATAAGGAAACAAAGCTTTGGTTAATGCAGCAACAATTTTCAAACAGATCTCCTAAAGATGTTGCCATATTTATGAAGCCATTTATGGTGTTCATTTCTGGACAGATCACGGGCTAATCTCGTCAGAATTAGACTTCCACATCGTGACCAAGAAACCTCCACATGACAAACGATATCATACATTAGTACATGTATCCATGAATGATCTTCACAGCAAATTAGCCAGCCTTTGGTTTTGACATTCATCTCTAATGGTAGATGACGGTATATTAGTCAACATGATGTTTTGATATTCCTCCCTGATGTGAAATGACAGCATATTAGTCAGTTATTGGTTTTTACATTCCTGTCTGATGGAAGATTAGTCAGCCTTTGATTTATCTCCGGAGGAGGACAGGAAGGATACCAAAGACATTAATTAATTGTTCAGCTGATTACGGAATAATGATGACTAGATATCAGTCTTTACGAATGTACATAAGTGTGTCCAAACGAAAAGGCAGAACAACAGATGAAAACCAGAGCTAGGCTTCTCTACACGATTCACGGGGTTTGTTCTTCTTCCTTTGACGTCTTGAAGGATATCAATGATCCAGACACGTCCGTTTTCTCGACCTCTCCCCTTGTCCGTCCAGCATGGAGCAGTACTCATCACTGATAAACCAAAGTCACAGAGGGGCCTTTGGTACGGCCGTAAATCGTCCCAAGTGCCTTGCCCAAGTTTATAGTAATGCCTAAGACGACGATCTAGCTAATATACAATAAAGGGTGAAGGTTGTCAACCTACAGATTATTTAAAAACCCTTTGATAGGTATACTTTGACTGTAGAAATATACAAGTATGATTGTAGTGCCTTATGGTGCCATTTAGAAAACATCTATATGTCAGTGTTAATTGGATTAACCTCTTAAACCGTTCATCTAATGCCAAATCGCAAATGTCTAATCTGTTAACTTGTCATGTCGCAAACTTGATGAACAGAATGATAGAATATTGGATATGTATTACATGTATGTGCTGTTCTATTGTATACTACTGTACTTTCAGCAGATTCACCAAATGCTTTCTGTTGCGAGAGACACCAACGATGCCTCAAACTATATATTACGGCAATGAGAGGGCATATAAATTAATTGTTAGTTAACATATCAAAGGAGACACTGGTATAGGACATCTCACGGTCGTTGACATGGAAGAAATGGTGAGATGGCCCCCGGCCAAGATGACGTCATAGATAATGTGTGCTGTATTTCCGGTGTTAACGATCGAATGCCAAGGCACATCAATGCGCAAGCTTCATATACCGGGATATATGCTAAAATGGTAGGATAACGAGTGTATGTGTGTGTGTATGTATGTGTACGAGCGTGTACTCAACGTTTTCTCTTCTGTATTTTCAGCGTTCTGTTGGCACAAAGACCTTTCTCTGTGTATTCGTCGCCATAGTAACCAGTCTTCTCATATACGTCATCTTTATACCACGAGATATTAACATCCAGAAAACTACTTCAGAATCACGAAGATGGCGATTTCGGACCCCTCGACTGGAAAGCGCCAAAGTCCAATCGCAAGTCGGATTGGTCAACCCGGAAGCACTTCCAGCGCTTCTCATTCGAGACGTTTTGCGCCACAGGGTTATGTACCCAGTCGGGAACCGGAAACTCTATTTGTATACCTCATTCCTTGACGATCGTGTGACACCAAACATAATACGTATCTTTGGTGTACAGCACCGAGACATCAACATCACCGACTTCCGGTGTCGCGTTTTGCCGTCGGCCAATAGGAGCGAGTCTCGGGTCACGTGGTTGTCGGGGACCAAATGGGAGTTCATCGACAAGACGTGGCCGATGTGGAGTCCCTATTTCGCCATACACATCGAGTGTCCCGTGGTAATTGAGGGAACTAGTACACCCACCCAGGTGTTGTTATCCTGTGGTGCGGATAGGAACGATACTGTCACATTACCCGTTGAAGTGGCGATCCAGGTTCAACACCAGAGGTCGCTTGCCATAATTGTTAAGCCAATCACAGGCCAGTTCTACGTCGCCCGTCTCGTGGAATGGATCGAACTGCAGAGATTGATAGGGATCGATAGTTTAATATTATATAACACCGATATCTGCGGCGCTAGCCGATACGTTCTGGATTATTACCAAAATGTAGGCCTAGTGCACACAGTGACCTTCCCCTATCTGACCTCCGTCCTAGAAAAAGTCGAACAGGAAGAAGAAATCTCGCCACAAGATAGGTATGCCGTCTACCAACAGGTCTACCTGGTCGCTCTCCAGGGGGCGCTCTATCGCTTCAGGAAGGCCTTCAAATATCTGGCGGTCATCGATCTGGATGAAGTGATCCTGCCCACCCGTCAGGAGGCTCTGCATGTCGTCATTGAACGCCTGGCCCGTGATCACCAAGATGGCGCCGGTTTTACATTCTCAACCGCTTGGCATTTCGAGGATGCCAAATCAGTCACAAATTTGGATGTGCCGCCATATTTGTACATGCAATTGTTTGCGAAGGCTTCCAAACCGAACCAAATACAGCCGAAGAGCGTTCTAGTGACGTCACGGACCCGTACGTTAAACTTTCACGTGGTGATGACGAGTTTGAATTCAGGTGACGTGACAGAGGTGAAGGTTGACTGGAGGAATTATGGGTACGTCCACCATTATCGGGGACGCTGCGAGAGTAAATTTGTACCGGAAACGTGCCAAAGTATTGTGAAGAACAGTTCGTTGGATACTGTTATGACGAGATACTTGAGTGATATTAGGGGACGAGTATATAGCGTGTTAGATCATCTACAACTCAGGTAGCTTAGGACAGTATAATAGGAGAATGTAATAGGATAATATAATAAATTTATTTGAACCATTATGACTTTTGATATACGTTGTTTCAGATTGATACGTCATAACGGTTTTATTTGCCCAGTCATAACGCTTATGTGCATTCCTATCAAAAGCAAATGCACACAGGCACCCACCCATGCGAACACACAGAGGAGAGACGCGTCCAGAAACAAATGGTTTATATATTGAAAAGGAAAATACAAATATCTTACAATAGTTATATATGAATATGACTTTATGCTTTATTCTCAGACGGGGTATCATTGGCAGGGTAGGGCAATATCAGGCAGAGCAATGTCAGGTTGGGCCATGTCATGCAGGGCCAGGGACATCGTCAGAATACAAACTGAACAAAATAAACCAGGAAAGTAGTCGCTCTGGAGGGGGTGGAGGGTTAAATGGGTTTAATGAGAGGGTGGGTATATGGATGGATAAAGGGTGGAATTTTGAGTAAGTTAGTGGATGATTTCGGGTGGTTCGGCGGGTGTGTAGTTGTTATGGATGGATGGATGGATGGATGGTTGGGTGGGATAGTTATTTGTGATGAGTGAGTTAGTCAGTAATTGAGTGGGTGAGTTATTTGGTTAGCTTCGTCGGTGGCCTTACCATAAACTTACGACTGAGAGACAACTCTCTAGGAAGATGATGCGATCAGGTCGATTTTATTCATAAAAGGATAAAACATCCTAAAGATGTAGGGATTCGATCCGACAGCCAGGACAGCTGCGCTGCACTTCACTATCAGCTGCACCGTGGAAACTTTTTTGATAATTAGATAAGCCGAGATAGGAATCTGTGGTATCGGGGACCGTATGATGGGGATGCAAGTGGCTAACGTATTACATGAGACAATATTAGACAAAGATAGGACAATATTAGATTGGATAATATATGATAGGTCAATCAATACAAGATAGAGGTCACATAAAATTTAACCATATCGGACGCTATAAATATAAACTGTGACAATAGAAAACAGGAACATTTGGAACTGGACGATGTGGGCTGGGCCAGTCTAATTTCAGGCCACGATAGAGTGGCGTAGGAAATAACAACGTATGAGACGTGATCAAAGACGGTGAGCGTAAAGAGCAAGGGAAGATAAAAAGGGAACAGGTTAAGATAGGAAAAGAAACAGCCTATTTATTAAAGAAAGGGTTTTGATAGAATCGGAATGAGCATACTCACTGTAAATAAAGAGTGCTATCCACTCGCACGAAATAAGACACTTTTACCAGCCACATGTATAATATAGGAGGTCCTTTTATTAAATGAGACCTTTATTTATCGAACACCAAAAACGTGGTACAGACTCCAAGAAACGATAAGACAGTTGAGGTTAAAAAGAGAGTTTCAATAGATCTCTAAAATATTTTCTTATAAACGCCTAAGGGACAATGTTTTAAGTGAAACACATTGATTATATTATATATTGCACTATATTACACTAATTTAACGGTTAGATCATCACACATAGACGGCGGATATAGACAGTTAAATATATCATCATTTGGGCAACAGCGCCTCCTCCGCGTTGTCACTTGTCACTCACGTGTATTACTTTTCATTGGATGTTGCAGCTTATTGCTTGTCGATTAGCCTTGTGGTATATACATAACAGTATCTAGTATAAATGTCTAACTTGTAACATTATTGGGTAGATCAGCAAATAAATTAACAACAATAACAACTACTACTACTACTACGCAAAGTTATGAGAGAACAGAATTGGACAGCGTATTGAGGAACACATTGTGTAATACTTTAAGGATGAACGCGACAAGTTTCAGAGATAGATTAGGAGGGAACAGGAAATATTTTGAATAAACGGGTCCAATTGCCAGGGAACATGTCAAATTGGGAGAAAACAGAACCATTTGGCATGTAAGACGGGCATTATAGAAGTGAAATCGAGAAAACACTTGAAAGCATCATGTATTATGCATAATAATAATAATAATAATAATGAGGAAGGAAGGAAAATAAAATAAATAAACATTAAATCTGTATTAGGATGGCCAATACCGCAGCGTGTACTTGACTTGCCTATATAGTATCAAATACTAATCAAAGCAGTGGGTTAATACAGGTTTGTAAAGTATTTGACACAGTTGGTTATTAGTATATATATATATATATATATATATATATATATATATATATATATTTTGGACAAAAAGCTGACCTGGTTTACGGTGTCCAGAAATGATGCCAAGAATAGCCAGATTATAGTTATCTTTGTATTTTGGGTGAGCATTTACCGGAACGACAATGTGCGCGTGCCTACACTCGATATAAACTTGGTTTGGGCATCCGCCTTGCTGTTGCTGTCGGTGCATTTAGCGCCAACATCGCACTGAACCTGCGACCTTATTATCGCCGTCTTTTGCCCCTTTTATCTCGCTTCCCATCTCGGCCGCAATGTTAATCTCGTCACCGGTTCCGCGCCATTCAATGAGAAACCCGTTACAACGAACCTCTTCTGTTGACCGGTGACATGTTTCACTCCCTAGCATGGCGCCTTTCTTTGTGATTATCGCCACTCAGCCCATCTGTGCTCAAATATCTCTCTCTCTAACCGTGATTATGCCCGGATAACACATCTGTGCTCACCATTCCGGCTCGGAATCGACGTCACCACTTCGGAATATGCCAGTTGGCGGGTCGTCTATACATCCAGCCGTCCTATCGATCCGGATTTCCATGATGTCTGTAGATGTACCTGCGTTCAAAGGACTAGTACTTATTAACCGCGCGACGCCTCGCTGGCCTCGATGACCTTCCTTGACCTTTAGTGGTCCTGGACTGTTTTGGCGCCTCGGGGAAAGCGTGAACCTTTGTCACGTTTCCAAGAGGAGTCAGCGGCTACGAAATATTATGAGGATAAGGTCAATATAACCGTTTCTTCTCAACCTTTAGGTCACAATAGAACTCCTCCTTATATATATATATATATATATATATATATAGCGCGTATTTCGGCCCACAAAATATGGTAACCTACTATACAAGACCATAGAGCCTAAAAGGCCGGTGATATTCATTATTCCCACCAATCACACCCATGTTCGTGGGTTGGTATGTAAAGGTAATGATGTAATATATCCTGTTCGCTGACAGTCACAGCCGAACAATACTTCGCGCGAACGGCTCAATCTCGGCGGAGTTCGTCGAAATTTACCGACGCATCAACGAGAAGTGAGCACGCCATCGATATTCGGGGACGGTTTAATACGGGTCCGAATGAGACCCTCGTCTTCGGACACAGAAACAATCCAATTAGCTGTTGATGGACCGCCGACTGATATATAAAACTCTAGACAGATCTCGCTCTCCATCAAAGTCAGGTGTTGGACTCGGCCATTCTGACAGGTGTCAATTGAGTTCTTGATCTAATAATTAAACGCTGAAATATGTATGTGACAGTCATTCTTAATGGGGAAATTCTACTTCGTCATAACCGATCATTGTAGTTTGCCATCTTTTTGTGGCGTGATAATTTTTCGTAGGAATTTCATTCTATTTCATGCTGATGGTTGAAAATTGATATACCATTCTGAAGGTGGTGGGGGGGGGGGATTTCAGAAGCACTGTCCATAGAATACCAGCATGATGTATATAAAACTAAACAGTACCTTATATACTGTTTGTCAATAAATTGGGTTTGGAACATGTGAGCGTTAAAATCATAACAAATTCAGTACCTGGCAGTCAGAAATATTGGGAAGAGCATAAATGTAACTTCGGTGTGAATTTGTATTAATCAAATACACCAAAGATTTATCAAATAAACTAGGAATAGTATGTATGCTAGAGTTTACTTGTAGTCATTACATGGCGAACCTTGTTTAGCCTTTTTGGAACAGGATAGACTGTTTCAGACGAAGAAACTTCGGTTTAGAAAAATACCACACTTGAAATATTAACAGTGAGGGCGCTATTATCGTATCGGATTTGCATTGTGATATTTTGTTAAGTGATTATCTTCTCAATCAATAAGTGTTATTATTAAACTTTTCTCCAAAGTTTTTGCTTAATATAATGCCTAGTTTTATTTAGATATGAAGCAAGTCCACGTGTCTGGCGGCCATTATAAATGCAACTCACAACTGACTCGCAGCTCATTGAATTTACGGATTATAAACTTATAATAGAACAGAAGTGTTATTTGTTTCGATAGGAATGATGTACTGTCTAACAATTATAAATTTAGACGTGAATCGTCCATGAAACTGATAAGTTGGAATACAGAAAAATTACGATATATCTTATTTTCATTACGATCCGGGAATGCTAATACAGAGAAATCGGATGGAGATCTCATTTTCACGTGACTGCACAACTGCACGACTACATTGGTTTTTGATTAAATTAAACACTGGGTAATGTGGGTGACTAATACATTGGGAGTGAGATGTCCACGTGTATTCTTTTAAATATGATATCATTTTCTAACAGTGTAGAGATCTATTTCTAGCAACATGCATGTAGTCCCTGTAGATAGATAAAACGAGGGGGGGTATCCTAATATTCCATTTGTGCACATGTAGCAACTTATTTATGTTAGCGCGATATGTTGCTATGTAATTGTGTATATGTATAGTATCAAAGTCAATTAGGTGGAATATTAGTTTCAGTTTGTCATCCTTTGTTAGAATAAAAACTGTATTTAGAAGTTACTGATATATAACACCGTGTCAGGGAGATAATGCCCAAATGAAAATTGATCTTGAAGCATCTAGGGTTAAGAAAAGACGCAACCAAATTAGGACCAGCTGCTGTGTGCCCAAATGTTCAGTGACGGGTTACGAGACTGAAGGATGTGTGTTCGTTTCGTTCCACGGCATTCCTTTTTGTGCGAAACGGAAACATCTCCTGGAAAGATGAATTGTGAATACGATACATAAATTTCAGACGGTAGTGTTATAAAATGTCGATTTGTACAATAATAAATTTACTATTTCCCCCTTTTTCTGAACCGGAATTAGATTCACAAATGTAGTACGCGGAAATCTGGGTCACATTTTCCAGAGGTTCTCGAAAAACAGGCTTCGTCTGGAATGGTCTGTTTAAGTATCCAGATTGAAATGTTTTGTGATTTACGCTTACTGGTTTTCACGTCTGCGATTTGTGCGGAATACTTAGGTTTCCTGCACGCATAAATAAAAAGTTCTTAAACTGGAAAGAAGACACCCCGTCAACGTAAATAGACTTTTACTGAAGGAGGGCGATTCATTCCTAAAGACGCGTCGATCATACGATGATATGCGATATTCTTTCTATACGAGGCCGGTATATCGAAGTTGACGTGACGTCGTAGGTTGTCATGGCGATGGAGTAAACATTAATTGTATTTAGTCAACGCGTTAAAGATGTAATAACAAAATCATAATATAATCATAATACAATCTAAAATAGTAGGTTGGTTTGTTGAAAATTGTTAAATAGAATTAATATCTTGTTTTATTTAGTACCTTGGATGTCGTTCTGGATACGTTGCGGGTGAAGATTGTTTAGACTAAATAATATTCCGGAGATTATCAGGATCGGGCGTTGGAATGTCGTTATATATGTGTGTGATACATTACAGCTTCAAGATCATAACAGGCGCCTATTTGGTCTAAATGGTATCACAAATCACTACCACCTGAGTTCGAAGCTCGGTGTGGACGTATCTGAAGGGTGTTTCATCTTTGACTTCGCTTCATTACCTTTGGAAGTCGCTCGGCCCATTTAGCCTACCATGTGCACAAAAGTGGCCGTAAAACATCAATCATCATCATCACCATCATATTCAGGATACTACCCGCCATATAAGATATTCACCTGCTACTGATAAAGACATTTCTTTCTAGACAAAACAACAAACAATATAGTGAGATTACAAAGGCTAAAACATTTAATTAGTACATAACAGAAAACTCTCTGCCTCATCTAAATTACAGACGTGTAGCCTTATATCTATGTTAGTCATTATTTTATAGTTCCAGGTCCAAGTAGAATTCTACCTTTGACATATACTGTTAATGACTGTTGTCACTTCGATGTTTCTAAATACCGTAAATATTTGATCTATATATCTTACTGGAATTAAGTAATAATATAATACTATTTCCGGATATTACCCTAATGAGGTATTCCTCATCAATATTTCTAAGGCAAAACAACTCACTCATCCACTGACTCACTCAATCACTCTCTAAATCCCAATCATTTAATCACTGACTGACTGACTGATTGGCTAACTGACTGCTGACTGACCGACTGACTCATTCACTCGCTCACTCACTCACTCACTCATTTTGACGATTAGCTAACCAGAGATTGAACCACAGAGTCGTTTATTCATATGGTTAATAGTTCGAACCCTCAACACGCGTGTGTGCGTGTGCGTGCGCACGCGCGTGTATATCCATTAACAATCGCGCTGACAGGTAAACACTCCACCAATAAATCTTCAACTCCATATTAACCGCGAGACATTAATGCTAATTAACTCTAATAAATTTATACAACAAAATACTGTATAATATTTCATGGCATTCTCCGGTTCAGCCTTTTAGCGGAGATTACGCACACTATTTTACATTATATACAATTGGGTTTTTTAAATAACACAGACACAATCTTTAATAATTGGTCATCCTAAACCGTCGCCCACATGTTTATTTTCTGACCAATTTTCAAAGGTTGAATTATCTCTCGTTTATCAAATATAATTTTAGATGTTCTTTTACCAAGTTGATGCCCGTGTCGCTTTTGTTATTATTGGCATAATTGATAGTTAATTAATTAACTGCATAATTTATATTTAATTTATAAAAATAATAATAATAATAATAATATTAATATTGACTTAATAAAGTATCTCTACAATCAAGAGCCATTCAATGGCGCTATAGAACTCAATTCAATAAAATATTTGAACGATTTTTATAATCCAACACATTAGTTGTCTTGATCAATCTAATGTTAGATTAAAGCTAAACACATTATGTGTTTTGGCAATGTGATATTCGGTGATATCATCAACGTCCTAAGGGAGTATAGGGTTTAAAGTTGCTAGCAATTCCCGTCAATCCATCGTTGTCCAGCTGGATACACATTTATATTGATAAAATAAGCAATCAACACGGGAAAGGTCAGCAGCTAGTAGATGGATTTGAACCCAGAATATTTTGCTTTATAAGCCATCACTTAATTTCTGAGCTATCTTCATCCTTTAAAGTGTACAGTCTGTTAGTAAACTTAGACATGATAATTATCGTTTGTGTTTAAGATTCAGTGTGCATCTTTTTTATCATTACCACGACCGGAAGCCTTTATTGGGCATCAACACACAGGCTAAGATGGCGACGAATCAAAACCAGAAGAGATTCCTGGTTCGAATCTACCATAAATCTGGTTCATCAGTTATGTATTTCATGGTTGTCTCGACAGTAAACTGGTTGTCTGGTGCGTCACCAGACTTCTGGGTTATCCACCCGAAAACATGGCCCATAGACTAACATGTGCACAAAAGTGGCCGTAAACACCAATCATCATCATCATCATCATCATCATCATCCACCTGAAAATGGCTACAGGAAATTGTATATGATAAGATTTTGAGCGTTTACAAAAATTGATAAGCTTAGTCTTGGCATTGATCACATATCACTGAGTGAGGGGATACTTCCTAGAAAATGAAATGCTGAGATAAAATATTCCACATAGACGGGTAACTCTAGGATTCGAACCCCAATCTGAAGGTGTGCCGCGCACTGTGCTTTCAACTGAGCTACTTAGATGTTCTGGGTATATTCATGAATGCTAATTATGGCCGACAGGTGGAACTAGTATTCGGTATCATATCTTAACGATAGCTAAATATAATGTCTTTTAAAGCCGTTATGCATGTGTGCGCTTAACTTAATCAGGATAGAGGATTCCCTTTGTAAACGACTAGCCTCGTTGTCTACCTTTAAACCTACGTCTGTTATTGGTTTCCTATTTTCTGATCCAGATCAGAAGACAGCGCACTAACCGTTGCGAAAAGCCTTCCGGAACAGATGTTTACATCGACGAACATCCCCGACTGCTAGATAGGATCCAGAGCGGTGACTCAGCCGATGGAATGACTTTAACAAGAGGAGGATGGAGAGTAGATGATGTTCAGAGGTGATCCGGAGTCATGATGTAAATAAAGCTTACAAGATATGATGTTATAAACCAGTGTCTCCGTGTCTGTGATGGTATAAAGATGATATCTATAGTCTGATGACTGTCATGTGGGATAGGCTTGACGGGGTTCCCAGTCCTATGGCAGGGGGGGGGGGGTGAGGGAGAGAGGGGGGGTATATAGATGCTCTCGGCTATGTTGTGGTATGATACTCATATATACACGGTCGTGTAGTGTGATAAGGTACTCATATATACCCAGTCGTGTGGTGGTATGGTATTTAAATGCTATCAATAGTATGTTGGTATGTTACTCATATAGATTTAGTCGCGTGGTGGCGTGGTACTGAGCTAAATCTACTTGGGTGAGGATGTGTGGTGTATATATATATATATATATATATATATATATATATATATATATATATATTCAAGTGTGGTAGAAATGTTGGACTATAATACGTTTTGTGCCGATATTGTACTTAGATGTAATCAACTAAAGGCGGGTCTAGCACAGCGATCACACACACACATACACACACACATACACAGATAGGTGCGTTTGGTACGCAATACCAGCGCGGGACTTCAATATCGACTTATCACACATTCATCTTAAAGTCATCTCCCTTCCAATGGCATAGCACCCAGATATGCCTGCGTTACGCAATACTCAGACGCACTCAGTTTTTGCGTTTGCGACACACGACTCAGACAGCCTCACTTATATATGGCCACTACAATCAGACCTACTCAATCTCCGCTCGAACACGGATCACCAATCAGCGCAGCTTCACAATAACTTTCTATTACGTTAAACACACTACCCTATGACGTAGATATAATCAGCCATTTCGGGACGTTTCATGCTGTAGTTCATTTCGCAGATGGAGTGCAGCGTCACGGGTTTCGGACCAAAAAATATTCTTTACGAGTTCCGCCAACGTCGTAATGCGCATGCGCGAGCGGACAGCCGGCGTCATTTCCGTTGGTCCGGAATACGATTACGACAGGACATCGGGCAATTATCCCGAACGGTTTGTCCGCCAAATAAATGGCACGTGTACCCGGATGCGATCCATGCGTGTCACATGGGTATCGGGCCGTGGTGGGTCAGTGCAAAGATGGCGGTACATATCGGCACCAAGATGTCCGGCGTCCTTATCGACTTCCGGCCCAGATGAGGGTTGACCCCTGGCGATAATGGAGGCCGGAATGGAGCCGGATTGCAGGTCGCCGATCACATGCTACGAACGTCGTTCCGTCGGATAGCGATCACGTGGTGTAGATTCGGCTTCCGGTGCGCTGAGGGAAAAAGTCGAAACCAAATTATGGCCCAGCGTCCCGTCCGCCCGACCGACCACGTGTTCTCGCTTCGAGTGCGCAGTACGATGTATTCGAGAGGCCGGCGCGCATACCGGAAGTCGACCTCGGGCGAAATTACACGTCAGCTTTACCGGAAACGATGACAAATATTAGACTGCGGTAATGTCTTCGGTATACAGCCGGAAGTGGTCTGTCCACTCAGGCGTTAGGGCATTGTGTTAGTCTTCACTCGGCGAAATGTAATGTTATCTGTAGACACGAGAGAGTTATCAATACCTCAAGTACACCCCCCTCTACGCCCCTTACCCCACGATCAGGATCCTATACATCCCCTGTCGTCGTTTACATCCGTTCTCTACCGGAGCCCTCCCTCCTAACTAAATTCTGCTGCTATCCCGTAAGTTTCCCCGTTTCCCCCTCATTTGTTTAAGCCACCGTGAAACTCCCCCTCCTCATTTGTTTAAGCCACCGTGATAACTCCCCCCCCCCATCACACTCATTTGATCTATTTATATGATCTAATTCCTGAGTAAAGGCATTCCTCAACTAGTTACTAATCCCTTTAGTGTCCTTCCAACAAATCAGTTAGCCCTTCTGTCTGTCCAGAGCTGTCTCATTCATAACACCCTTCGACATATCCCCCCCCCTCTGCTTGCCTCCCCGACCAGATTCCTCTAACCTCACCCGTTTCAATAATCCCGGGATGCTCCACCCTTCTTCTCCACATCTCGCTACCCTGCGGGCCTCAATGTGTGTCATGTTTCTTCAAATACTCAATCTTCACCTCAAATATTCTAGATTGTTTTAACTGTGATCGAACTTTCGGGTCTCCTACAGACAGACTATGACATTCTTCTGGCTAATGGAAAATGTTTTTTAACGAAGCCCGCTTCTTCAGGCTTCATGAATTCATGAATTCATGAATTCATTCATTCACTCAATAAACATTTATTCATACATTCATTCATTCATCTGTAGGTATTCTAGTTCAACACAATAAAAAAAAATTGTTTACAATTGAAACTCGGCACTTATTGGTATTTTATTATTCTAGTTTCTTTTACCACAATAACGCAAACAACAACAACAACAATAACACTAGTGGCCCAGTTGGTAATCACCTGTCTTGCAGACCTGCCTTTCTTAGTTCGAATCCTGATGTTACCTGTCTGTGCCATCATCTAACCATCTCATCTCATTTCCCTTGGGAGTTGATTCCTGCTATTATCGGTCCCGAGACTAAACGAAACAGCCACTGACTGACTGACTGACTGACTGACTGACTGACTGACTGACTGACTGACCGACTGACTGACTGACTGATTGACTCACTCACTCACTCACTCACACCCGTCACTTACTCACTCGTTCATTCACTCACTCACTGATTCACTGACTGACTGATTCACTGACTGAATCACTCACTGTCTCACTGACTCAGTGACTCACTGACTATCTCATTGAATATTTGCCGAAGGTGCCTGCACACCAAATGTTTAATCACATTTTAATCAACAAGCTGTTAAAACTATAAACATTTAAATCCCTTTTACACATCACTCCCTTTAAAGCTTCCCATTTTCTATCTCTATATCTAGCGTGGTTACCTCTCTTAATGCTCAATACCATCGATGGTAACAACATCAAGCTCATTATAACATACCTAGGTTTTTTTTGTACACCTTTTTTATGAAAACACTAACAAGACTACGCCCATCACTAGGAGACCCGTTCGTACCTGTAATTCACCCCGCCTTGCCTATATATATATATATATATATATATATATATATATATATATATATACCTCACTAGCTCATATAATCCTCTCTATCTCAAATTCTTTCTCGAACCGATTGCCAGCGGAGGATAGTAATGCGTTGTCCGTTGAATTTAAAAAAAAATCTGTTACAAAAAATTACCTGCTCAAGTTTACCTCCACTGGATAATATTGGGAGTATCAGTGTGCAACACACTTCATTGGCTCCTGCTTATAAATGCACTTTATATAATCTACATTGTTATTATTATTATTATTATTATTATTATTATTATCATCATCATCATCATCATTATCATCAGTATACATCTAATAAACATATGACCCTAATTAACATATAAACATATCGGCAGTACTGAGATTGACATAATTATTGAACAGAATCATTGTGACATACTTTCCAACAATATGTCATATTATTACGGATGATATTAAGCAGAAATATTTTGTGTACCATGATGTATTATTATCGAATATGTATGCGAAAATATTTCCGATCGTATCCCTAATCGTATTCATATTATGAATGATTTTGGAAACGAAGACTATGAAATTGATATTAATTTTTTTTTTTTTTAATATTCTGTATCTGAAGTCAATTGTTCTCTAAACCGTTTATAACTATTGCATCCCAATCTTCTTAGCTTCTTTTAATACCCTTTACGACAACGCCCTCCACTTCTACAAAAATTTCTCAATCTATTCATCACTCCCCTCCATGACCTTTCATCGCTCTTTGAATGACCCCCCCGCCTCTTCTGTACTTACCCTAACACTATCAGTTCCCTATCATTACCTCTAATAACCTCCCCCGTACCTCTGTCGCTCTCAACGTTTACTGTTAAAACCCTTAATAGCAACCTCTACCTCGTCTTCTAAGACAATCTACTACATCTTCTGAGATAATCTATCACATCTTCTGAGATAATCTACCACATCTTCTGAGATAATCTACCACATCTTCAAAAACGACCTACAACATCTTCTAAGACAATCTACCACATCTTCTGAGATAATCTACCACATCTTCTCAGACAAAATACCACATCTTCTAAGACAATCTACCACATCTTAGAAGACAAAATCTCACCTACACCCTCTAACACCCTCCTTTTAGCCTTCTACCACCTTCCATCAAGCCTTCTGACACCCTCCACCAGGTCTTCTGACACGTTTCTCCACGCCTTCTAACATTCTCCACCATACCTTCTCATATCTTCTACTACGCCTTCTAACACCACCAACCACATCATCAACCACACCTTCTAACACCATCAATCACGTCTTCTAATATCCTCCACCAGCGCCTTCAAATACCCTCCACTACACCTCTGAACACCCTTCACTATATACCCTCTGATATTCCCCACCGCTCTTCTAACACCATACATCGCGCCCATCATAGCCCCCCTCCCCCCCCCCGCTTCTCCATACCTTATACCACATTTCGCCACACCCTAAAAACACCCTCCCCCATCTCCTCTTGATACAAGGGATGGGCCTCCACACGACTTCCCCCCCTTCCCAACCTCCAACAGTTCACCAGAGGAGAGAGACAAGTGTAAATAACAGTTGACTGAGATGGCAATCGGCTTAGCGACATCTTTGTTAATCTACTCCGGGAGAGAGAACATCACAACATCAGCTGTTATCTCAGGTCGTTATAACAGCATTCCCGCTAAGAGACGACCACTGCAGGCCAACTGGCCGTTATAACAACATCCTTCATAAGAAACTGGCACGATTAGCGGTCTTGTCGTTATATAAGCGACTATACCGCGGGGGGGGGGTAGTTTATGAGAGAGAGGGGGGGGAGGAAGAGGGGTTGAGCAAGCGTGTTGGTGGATAGATACGGGGGGAGGTCCTGGACAGTGTATATCTGCATTACGTCCGCATATTCATAGCTCGCTAAGTGATTGCCACGTCACGATTAACGCCGATGACGTCACTTTAACACTGGGTGTGTATCGTGGCCCATAGGGAGGGAGATATATTGTTAATTACGCTAATCAGATGGCGCCACGTGAACAACGGCACATCATCACCATCATCATCATCATCATCATCTCCATCATCATCATCGTCATCACAACAGCCTGATAATCATAGTTGTCATCAACTTTATCGTCATCACTTGTTCGGATAAGACTACGAGCTGCGTTCGCCCAGTGCTGCCATCTACATTAGGATGCGCCACTTCCGGTGGCGATGCCGCGTTGTGTAAGAGACTGTCGCGAGCGTGTACTTTTCTCCGTACGACGCGGCCGCGCGAGGCCGTCCTTCAGAATACCAACGGCCATCCTGGCTGGCCGGCCAAACCGAGCCACGTGACATCGCGACCCAATCATGTAACCATCGCCAGCTCAGTATGGTGAGCGTACTTCATCTTCGGCCACACTTCCTGTACACTCGAAGAAGATGTTTCAACCACGCCTGGATGTGACGTCGATAACGGGATAGGTGACGTCACAGAATAATTCCGGATAGTGGATTAGTAATTCGGAACATTCATGGGATGGCGCCACTGGGCTACTGGTTGAGTTTCGGCACCTTGGCTTCGTGTATAAACTTCATGGCGGCGTCTTTCGCATTCGAAAGGCCAGGTAAATAGTGAGAGTTTGGAATATTTTTTTCTTCTTCATAAATTTCCAGGATGACGTCATCGTCTCGCGAAATTTATAAGAAGCGGCGCGGTTCTTTCCGGATAATACGATATCACGTTATTTCCGGTTGTCGAGTGTGATATCGCAGCAGATTTGTCACCGACGACCCGT
>JAODUP010000143.1:32500-107500 GCA_025642065.1 Paralvinella palmiformis | reverse complement strand
GCACAAAAGTTACCGTAAACATCAATCATCATCAGCATCATCATCTATTAATTTCGGGAGTAATTTTCATTGTTTTATGGAAATGACATGACATTTTCACGACATTTTCATTAAATTATTGTGCCATAATATAAAAGTTTCATGTTTCGAGATTGAACACGTCCTGTGTGGAATGGACGAGGCTTGAACGATATATTGGTACAGAGGTCATTTAGTGTCACACCTTTTAAGTTGCCTCTGGCGACGTACAGGAGGAGACAGTGAGCCATTTCTGACACCCGAATACTCAGGGTGTGTGGCTGGCAGGAGTCAGGTGATATATTTGTGCCAGTAATGTGCATTAAAAGCACTCGCTAGACTGTGCCTAACAACGAACATGTTTAACTTGCATGCACGGCTGGAAGCGCCTACACATACACGCATACACACACAATACTCGTAAAGAAACATTTAATGTTGGCGTACCTATTGAATCAAGAATGCCGCACACGCACACACAAAACCCACTAGAAATTCGTATGAGTAAAATAAAATTCCGTAACATGTACGGGCTAGATCAAACGGAATTCTATTTTTAATTTATGCCTCGGAAGAGCACTCATTCTTTCTAACCGACGCGGCGCTGGCTCCATCAAGCGGATGTCGCCAACATCTGTAATCATATTATCGCTCAGGGGGTGGCCCACGCGACTCGCCACTCGGAGCAGCGATGGTGTGCTATGGTGGATTGCCCAAAAAGAACGATGTATGACCGGCAGGGGTCATCAAAGAGAATAATGCATTAGCGGATACGCTAAAAAGGCAGCTTTCTTTCGGGCTAAGCTTCGATCTGAAGCCGGCCACTTCGCTAAACACGAACCGATTTGATGACAACCGCCGAATGGTACCGATCGCTGACCTCGCTAATGGCGAATTTCTGCAGATCCGTTGCTCGTTTGACCGCCCCATTAACAAGGCGACATGCCGCCGGCGAGTCTATCAGATGGCATTAATATTTCAACGCAGTTGACATCGGGGGGCTGCATTTCGGATGAACCGACGAATCTGAACCCTTTCACTTTGATAAACATCACTCAGTGAATCTGATGCGGCATTGCCGATTCCTTTTCATCTAGACAGTAAACTCATCATTGTTTATTCACGAACTTTTTCGTCTCGGATCTATGTGTGTGTGTGTGTGTGTGGGGGGGGGGGTCATTTAAATGAAATATCATTAAGCTACCGTCTTCTCACTAATTATATCCTTTCAGTAATAGGCTGTACGGATCCCTCTCTGGCTCCGGAATACACATTTCAGCGGCTACGAGACCAGGTGAGAGTTAGTTGCGAGGCAACGGGGGAGACCTGGATATTAACATGCGACTCCAGCCAGTGGACGGGAGTGATCGGCAACTGTTCTTCAACAGGTGAGGAATAACGGGATCGACCGCCCATCCATTCCCAGTCCACTCAATCGCAATATAATCCCATTCCCTGTAGGATACCATCCTCTGGGATTTGGCGGCTCTTTACCACTGCTAAGTGGCCATTAGTGACTGTTTTGAGGATTCTCCGAGATTATTTCATCTGTTTGGCCAGTCGCCGATTGGTGAAGTTGTTATTGGTCAATGAGGAGGCCTGGTCTGTTTTAAATTTGGATACGAAATCTGTCTTCTGTGGAACAAAGAAAGATAACCGAATATTGGAATCGTAGAGGGGCTGGGTGGGTGAATGTTTGATGGAAGAAGTATGTAATAATTTTCATATGAGTGGGAAAGTAATTGTTAATAAACACTGTCTGTCTTGATTATCTGTGAATTCGTTGGCTTGTCCGTCCGTCCATCTGTCCGTCTGTCTGTCTGTCTGACTATCGGTGGATGTAATTATTATCAGTTCCATTTGATGATTTACTATCTTTGACGTGTTCCTTCAACTTTCCACAACATGTGTGTATGAGGGAATTATGGAGGAAGGAATGTGTGGGGGCGTTTCAGGTATAGTTGTTTGTCGATCCTTATGGTCCATGATTATATGTCCGTAACCCCTCTCTCTCTCTCTCTCTCTCTCTCTCTCTCTCTCTCTCTTCTATCTCTCTATCTCTCTCTCTGTGTCTCTCTCTCTCTCTCTCTCTCTCTCTCTCTCTCTCTCTATCTATATATATATATATATATATATATATATATATATATATGTTTCTAAGTTTTCGTTGACTGACATTTCATTATAAAGGCAATTTTCCATTCAATCAATTGATGAACCGTTTAAAAGCAACAAGCTCCCATGCACCCCCCCCCCCGATCTTCCATCACCGGATGCTAACATTAACCAAACATTTCCCTTCCAGGTTTGCACGACGATGACGAATATGGCTTTCGACTTGTGATGGGTTCAATATCGATGTCGACAGGTAAGTACACACACAACTCGCGATTAAAGCCAACGACTTAACACGGTCTAGCGCCACTTCTGACGCGTTTAATATTCATCGCCGGCCCCATAAGCGTTAAATAAGCCCCGCGTGCGAAGCTTTGTCGCCGGTGTTGACATTAACCAGCGGCCCAATAAAAACTCGACCCTCGCCGCCGCCGTTGCGTAAATATGCAGAAATCCGACGCGATGTCAGCAATTCAACGCAGCTGCAGACGAGGTGATTACATTTGGCCTATTACGTCATTCGGCGGGAGACGGCATCGGCGTGGATTTCGTTATTAATGATAATATTTGGCGAGCAGATGGAGCGGATTAATTTGATCACGAGCAAATCACCAAAACAAATGGAAACCTCCCCCGAAGACAGCTATCTTATCCGTGATTTAAGGTCGGCCATCTCTGATACCATGGGTTGGCTGCTGATGCGGCAGCGTATAAGGTACCTGTGTATTCAGTATTGAGCTCCGTTCAGGTGATTATCATTTGTTGGGCTCTCGAAGAGCTTTGACTTATGTAGGCATTCTGACTGTTCCCTAGTCTTTGAGTCTCCGACAGAGTGACTGAGTGATCGTCTGATTGAGTCACCGACTGACTGATTGACTGACTGACTGACTGACTGACTCACTCACTCACTCACTCACTCACTCACTCACGCGTACACACACACACACATATATATATATATATATATATATATTATGTATACCTATATACATACTTACGTACAAGAAGATAGATAAACAGACAGACAGACAGACATATACGGAAACCTGACAGATAGACAGACACACAGAAAGAAAGACAGACAGACAGACAGACAGACAGACAGGTGGAGAAGATATGTTATTAAAGCCTAACTCTGTTATAAAGGTCGCCACCGTGACCTTGCCGTTACCGCCATAACTCTCACCTCATCGTCTTTTGTTCACTTCCAGCTTACGATGACGTCACTCCTAAACAACCGATGACGTATAACCCTAGAGTAGTTTGTTATATTTCTAATTAATTCGCTGTCAGATCTTCATCGCCAAGACGTTATTAACTAACTCAATGCACACGTGCAAGCACGAGCACGCACACTCCCGCATGCGTTCGCCGACACACTTCCTCGCTGGCTACGCCACAAGGCAGATCACGTGATTTTGCCGCACTACGTGACAGATGTCCCCTTATAAATCACCCGTGGGTCATTGTGGGTTTTATAATCTCTGACACGGTATAAGACGAGGGTCACCTCTCTGGTCATAGGACACCGTGGCAGATGTTTATTGCTTAATTAATTTATGATCTCCGCATGATGTTAATATTTGCCATGTGTATCAGCGGCAAGTGTCGGGTAATTGTACAAACACAAACCCGGACTTGTCGGATATTATTCTTTTTACCATCAGACGACGCGTTTTATCCGATAAAAGAATAAATACCAGGGCTGCTGTTAATCAGTTATCGGTTAGATGCAGTTAGTCTGCAAAAATGAACACGCCAGCATAATGTCATTGGACAGGTTTTATTTAAATTAAAGCGGTGTAACACATATTTCTTCATAGATGAACAGTATATATATATATATATATATATATATATATATATATATATATTGAAGGAGAGCTCACACGTTTCTTCACAAATGAATAATATATATATATATATATATATATATACTGATATATGTAATATCCATATGCTTCAGGTTGCATGTTGATATTATGGCTTAGAAATATTAATAATCCTAAGTTCATTGCAATAACTGTGTGATAGCAAGAAATTCCTCTCCGATGTCAGCGAAGAAGAGTTAACTTCATGTCTACTTGGGTTTACCCAGTTCCATCGTTGAGACATTTCCTCCGAACCCAGCGAGACGGAGCGATTTTAATTTGTCCCATCACATTTGCGTCATGTTCGTCGATGATTCTTATTACATTCATCTGTTAAACTTCACTTAATATCCGATCCTATATAGACAAGACGGCGTTAGAGCCATCCCGCTTAAGATGTTCTCCAGAACCGTAGATTCGCCCATCTCTGCTCGGTTCTTCGCTCGTGGCTCTGAGAAAACGAATGGCGCAAAGCCAGGCAAAGATCTCGCCTCATCGGTTTGTTTTCTCGCCAACAACAAAAACAACCACCTCTTCCTTCTCTGATAATCATGATAAAGCGCTCTTAATTTTCTAATAAACAGCTCACGTCATAAGCCGTTCTCGGCGGGTGGAAGACACGGCGTTAAAAACCACAAACGGCTTGTCATACTGGTTTTTCTCTTTGAATTTCATGTCTTTCCATAATTGCTTCTTGACTTTCTTGCTTGCTTTGCATAGTTCTATTAATGTCTCCGCAACTGCTTTTGTAGCTCAGTCTTCCGGATTTAGCTTTTAGTGCATGCTGTAGCCTATGTGTTGCTTCTATTTGTTGAATGTTTCATTCTTCATAGGGCCCCCCCATGGCCTAACTGGTAGCGCAGTTGGCCATAGATCTATAGCACCTGGGTTGAAATCCCGGCCGTACTATGTCAGAAGGACGTTTCGTCTTTCACTTCGCCTCATTACGAGGTCGCTCGGCCCATTTAGCCTACCTCGTGCATAAAAGTGACCGTAAAACAGCAACATTTAAATTTTTTCATTCTTCAAAAAAAGGTTTCTGCCACCCGCCGCCATATGGCTCAGGTATGAGTCGCCTCAAGGTCAAACAAAACGATCGATCACCTCCTTATCGTATATAAATTACTTACCATGATTTACATTTTGGCCTCTGACTTTCTTGGCCTTCTATTATTATCACGTCCTAGGAGTTTCACAACATATTATCACTTGCAGAAATTGTTTGGGACTTTTACGAATCGACCCTATGGCTTAACTGGTAGGGCGCTTGGCCACCGTCATCTAGCACTTGGGCTCAAATCTCAATCCCTAAATGTCTGAAGGTTGTTTCATCCTTCAGTTCCTGTCTTCATCTTTGGAGGCCGCTCGATCCATTTAGCCTACCACGTGCACAGAGACGACCGTAAAACGGCAATATTTATATTCTATTACTTGTACGGTTTATCACGGAGCGTGTTCGCTTTCTCTGACTTCTCGACTGCGTCAAATTATCGTTACTTTAAGTAAATAACCGAATTACAGCTATTTGCAACCAAAGTGATCCCCCCGTGCTGTCGAAATCGTGGAATCCTTTGGCCTTTTTAAACTTCAATGTTATTCAAAATTTTTGCCTATTGAGTTGTTCACTTCATGGGCTCCTAGCCTTCTCGTAGACCGCTAATTTCGCATGTTTACCCAGAGCATTATGGGTTTTGTTTTATGAATTTTCATGAATGCTAATCATTTCTGTCGCGGCAACTGTTATGTCATTAGACGAATCCACACACGTATTACATTTATACACACCAAAGACGCTGCCATATCTATTTTACAGTTTTGTTCTCTACATGACGATGTGCGCTTGATAATAACAAAAGGTTCATTATGTTTTCATGCACTTCGGCCACTTCACTAAGTACACCCCCACTTCAGGTAAACGAATATAAGAAGAAAAAGATAAAAGACAAAATGTATATTTCGAGCCGTGATAGCGCAATTAGTTAGAGCTTTGCGCCTATAATGGCAGCATGCGTTGTATGCTCCCTTGGGAGTTATGGGCTGGGTGGAAACAGGTCTGAGTCAGGGATAATAATATTGTGAATAACATTGTAAAGCGCCTTAGAGCAGCTTCTAGCTGAATAGGGCGCTATATAAATATCACATATTATTATTATTATTAGTAGTAGTAGTAGTAGTAGTATTATATCAGCGATCGTTCTCAATCGAAAATTATCTTCGTTTTTTGTGTACTCCTATAGCTACTATAACATAAACATACCCAAATCAAGCATAATATTGTAAGACATAGACACATAGAGTATCTTGTAAACAAACAAACAAACAAACAAACAAACAAACAAACAAACAAACAAACAAACAAACAAACAAACAAATAAAAAATACCCCATATATCGCCATTGCTACAGCTAGTACTCCGCCAGGGGTCTCCACCTATCGCTGTGCTATCGATCACAGTTCATTGATCCTCTCGCGGTTTCCTACCAAGATGGTGGATACTGGTATATACAATATCCCGCAAAACGAGCCAATACTTCATTCTTGTTTCCGCTCTCCTTGCCTATGCCATACGCGGCCATCTACATCTCCATCTGGTCAGGTCGTGGTCAATAGCGTCCTGAAACCATACAATCCTCCTGTACGGTGTCTTCCGTATCTCATTCTACACTCGGAACACTTAATAAATGATGACTGTTTCTCCCGGTAATTGGAGCGAATGAAGTGGACATTTGTGTTCGTATCAGAAAGGCATCGTTTTATTCGAATTCCATTTTAGAAACCCGGGAGGCGACAACGTTTTGAAAACGGAGTCGTTTCGTTGTTTGTCTACCTTTTTGTTATATTTTAATTCATCGTTAATTACTTTAATTACCCAGTTAATTCGCCCATACCTCGGAGATTCGATGCCATTCAGTAGTGGGGATCGTGCGATTAAATATTCAAACGCGGGTATAGTGACGCTAATCCCATTCTGGACTGGCGCAAAACGTGCCAACTTTTCTACGAGCTAATTCGGAGAGTTTTCTCTCGGCTCTTAGCGTTGGGAGTTGTGTGGCGAGAGTAGCTGGTCCTTTGAGGCTGTAAAACAATGGGGCTCACTCATTTTCTACTACTCCCCCCCGTGTACGCCGGTAGGAGGCGCTAGTTTTAGACTCCCAGAAATATTGTTTTAAAACAAACAATACACGCAAACGCAAACAAGTAGTGAGCGAGCGAGTGAGTGAGTTAATGAGTGAGTGAGTTAACGAAAGAACGAGTGAGTCAGTCAGTGAGTCAGTGAATGATCTGTACACACTTTATGGATTCGAGCCAAGACCCCGCCGTATTTTTTAACATCAGCGGTCGTAACATAGTTGTTGCTCAGACGATATAATTATGTTAATAATTTTGTTGTCTTCCTTTCAGAAGTATCCATCGTGGTTGTGTTGGCTGTAGCTTGTGTTATTGGCCTGTGTATATTGCTAACTGGACTCTGTTATGTCAGAAGGTAAATACTACGACATCATATATCACAATACTTAAGACATTAGACACGTATACGTGTGTGTGTCTGTGTTCGTTTTTGTCTATCTATGTTTCTATCTATCTATCTGTCTCTCTCTCTCTCTCTCTCTCTCTCTATGTCTGTCTGTCTGTCTATCTATCAATGTAAATACTTAGAAGTGGTGTTTACTGTGATGCTTAATTTATTGAATGTACAATTCCGCTAATTTACATAGAAGCTGCACGATTCATCGGGTATGAATGCCTCGGGCTGAAAGATCCCGATTTATGATGTGAAATAGCAGTAACTTATACCGGGATTTGACGGAAGAGGTTCGCTTGAACCGGAGACACATTTAAGTCCATATAAACGGAAATCTATCAAACTAAATGATCCCCTATTTGCCGACCAGTCTTTACAAAATGACCCTTTTTGTGTTATTGTGGAAATTCTGTTCTATGCCTTTCACCAATCATCGTCCATCAACCAGCACGTGACCTAAACATGAAATCCGAATGGCTGAGACGTTCTAATGTCCCGGTTTCGCTACCTTCCGTTATATTGTTACAAATTCCATTGGAGAAAATAACCCTCTATGGTTAGGAATCCCCCATTAGAAATTCTACTGAAATTGGCCATACAAATGAAATAGGTAATTCTTCTGAACCGTGTTATTCGGTGAATATTCTGAGTACCGATATTCTTCGGAGATATTCTTCACGTAGAGTCCCATACGTTGTAGAACACATACTGTGTTCGTCCGTCGATCTCGTGTGATTGATCATGTCACGTTACTGAGACGACTCGCTCGAATCATACTTTGGCCGTATAGAAAAGATGACCTGACCTCGTTACATTGGGGCTGGGGTATCATCTCTAAGCCAGTGAGTGCATACACCGGTTTCTCTGTATACATCAGAACTACGTTGTTGTTGGTGTTAATAAACCATGAGCATCCGGCCGTATGTGAGCAATTGGTTCCGTGTGGAGAAGTCAGTATAGAGTACCGAAAATTAATTCTGTCGAAGTAAAATATATGATACTCACACATAAGCATCGTATAAAGAGGAATAGTGAGCTCTTTTGTTTAGATTACCGGGGGGAAAACGGTTCACTTAAAACGGCACTTCATTTAGTGGAATTTTACAACAATTTAGACGGTAATGTGGCTGTTTAATGGCCACTTTTGTGCATGGTAGACGAAATTGATTGAGCGACCCCCCACACATACACACAGGTAATGAGGTAAACTGAAATCACAGCCAGGACAGGATCTGAATGGAAGTGGCAGAGTTCTGTACATTAACGAGCTACTATTTAGACCATTCAAATTGCAGTAAAACGCACTGGGTCGGTTTTAAACGCTGAATCCAGACGGGAAGAAGTACTATCCAGATCTGAACATTTTGTGATAATATAACTGGTGAGACAGCTTTCTTTCAGTGTATAGGTGAAGATCATATTAAGTAACTTTTCAACGTTTTGTGAATTCTACTGAAATGTTCTTTTAAATTGAATCCAAAAGCCACCGTCCGCCCAACACCTGGAAATTACTGATTGTGTGCCATTTTCGGTGAATATGGTACTTAAGTTATATTCACCTTGTCTACGCTCAGCATCTTATCTCAGCAAATTTCAGTGGCACGTGGTCGAGGAGCGACCTTCTAGAAAAATCAAGCGACCTGATGAAATATCCCACACACACGGTTAATACTGGGATTCGAACCCAGGATTGGAGGCAAAATGCGTGATGTGCCATCACCCGGTGGGAGGGGGGGAGGAGGGGGCAACGGAGTCGCCCCCGAGTCATCACTGCTCGGCAGTGGTGGAATCTCGTTAATGGCAAGAGCATGTACTGCGGGGATAAGTGGCTTCAAACGGCCACCTTAGCGCTCTAAGCCATGTCAGGCGTGAAACAGGTTGTAACAGTATTCAATTAAACTGTCCCATCACTGAACCAACCCGGCGCAAAACATATCGCGCTATATAAATCCTGTTTATTATTAACAATTATATCGAGTTTGTGAAACTTAATCTGAGTACTGCCGTCACATGAAGCGCGTTTAATCAAATAACCGGTCACCAGCCACCACCACCCGCTCCCAACCCACTACCCACTTCCCAACTACCCACCTGTATTGCCATATTATACCAGAAAGAAAAGCGAACGTATCCGGTCTCTCTTCTCATACAAATGTCATGGGAGAATTAATTTAACATTAACCGGCGTATAATTTTATGCGCTTCTTTTGTCCACTTTGTTTTGCTGCCTTGAATTATACGCGTTGTCAACGAGACATCCGGTATGACGTATGCCACAGTTCGTGATCGGAACTTTCCGAAAATCGATTTATTCACACACACAACAGAGATCTTGAATTTCCTGACATTTTGGCGTATCCGTTAAATGGACGTAATTAAGGAACAAGACGTCATTCCATCAATTGACCAGGTTGTCACGTATTTAGCGCAATCAGGTCGATTTTTCGCTATCTATGTCTTTATCTAATATGATAAATTGATATTGTTATTGTTGTCATCATTTTTTTTTAAATCATATACCAAGAAGATATTGCTGTTGATCTTATCATATTTATCTAACTCGACGTGTCATCAATGAGCGTTTCAGATCTTTTGAGATCTCCTTTCAATATTTTCTGTTACGCTTCCGACAAAATATCGATTTGCGTATAAATATTGAATATTGGATAAAGCTAACTCATCGAAAGGCCAGATCGATTCCTTGTGGTTCGACTACCTTCCCATCTATAATGATGCCTCATTCTAGATGTCTGGTCCTCCCCCCCCCCCCCCCAATGAGAGTAATTTCATTTCTTTTCTTTAAAAACATCTCTTCATTGTCCATGAACTTATCTTGTTACGTTGATGTATCCCGACTTCTATTTGTTCAAGATGACAATTTTAATTCGTAATAAACATCAAGTTATCTAAAAATTAATTTTGTTTGTGCTAATTCCACTTTTGGTAGCTCGTTTTTTTTTCTTTCGTTACTCCGGGTTTTAATTCCTCGTTTGTCCTCTTTTATTTACTTCCGAGAGGGTTTTTCTTTATTTTTATTTGTTTTAAATATTTTTTTTTTTGGGGGGGGGGAGTTCTGTATAGCGTCCGCAGGAATTATGAACTAATATAATAACCCTATCCACCCCCACCCTCAAACCCACCATAATAAGAACGTCTATTATTTAGACTCTAGCATACGGAGCATCATTTTCGAGTGTTTTTTTAAAGAAAAATTCCATGACATCCGAGATAAAAACAAAGTTGTCATATAAATGGATGTAAATGAGGACAGTCATCGGATGACCTAGTTTATGACGTCACTAATGAGACTAACTGACGTATGTTACAGCAGAGAGAGAGAGAGAGATATGTTTTAAAGATATGAAATATTATGGCGTTGATGTTAACGTCTGGATCTCTCTCTCTCTCTCTCTCTCTCTCTCTCTCTCCTTATATATATATATATATATATTTTGTGTGTGTGTGTGTGTATGTATGTATGTGTGTGTGTGTGTGTGTGTGTGTGTGTGTGTGTGTGTGTGTGTGTGTGTGTGTGTGTGTGTGTGTGTGTAGGTATGTGTTTCTATCTTCTTCATTACACTTCACCCTCCATCCCTTCACCATATCTCAATCTCTTTTTATCTGTCTATATGTCTATCACTGTCAGTTTGTCTGTCTCTCTGTCTGTGTGTGCGTGCGTGTCGTTGGGTGTGTGTGCTAGAATATATATATATATATATATATATATATATATATATATATAATAAGTATGTTATCCCTTGTATTTTTTGTGTGTATGTATGCGTTTTTTTGTGTATGTACGTATATATATATATATATATATATATATATATATATATATAGTCTGTCAATAATATTCCTATTTCATTTCTTGTTACTGGAAACAAAACAGTGAGACCATATCCAGTATTAACAGGTATCCATTGGGTATTCGTATATTTAGAATTGCTTTCGAAATCGTGGAATCCTTCTAAACAGAAATTGGAATATGTGTTTGCCTATTTCTGTGTCGACGTAAGTAGAACTGTGGGCACGCCTCGACCCAAAACTCCCCCCCCCCCTCACGTGCCACACCGCCCCATTCATTGTATTATTTTATCCCATTCTCTATCCCACACAAAGCTCTCCTTATATCACCCGTCCCTCACAGCCAACGACCATCCCCTTTTATATTATCCTTACTACCTACAGCGAAAGACAACACCAAATTATTGCTGCCTGTTATATAGAAGACGACACCACGCCATACAATATCATAAACCTCTTGTTATGTGACCCACTATATATATATATATATATATATATATATATATATATATATATATTAGATAATAGCAGCAGCTATGATAAACAATCTGCGTAGATCCCAGCAGTAGATAAATAAGGAAACAATTACAGCTGACATAATTATCTCTGTGCTGTAAACACAGACCAATTTATCTAGATGCGCACCTGTCCAGGTCAGCCTATAGAAGCCAATACGGGGTGCAAATTAGTAAGTCGCCCAATGGAAATATACTCAGGTGTGATGACAGTGGAGGCGAGAGAACGCCTCCGTTAATCGGAGACATGGATACGCATCAGTAGCAAGACGACCAGCGATCATAAGGCCCTCATGTATCAATTATCGCCCAACTTTGTCGTGTCTACCTCCCTTACAACAGAACGTGTGTGATTTATGCACACACACATACACACAGACACACACACACACACACACATATATATATATATATATATATATAGAGGACTATGGATGTCCGTATACATGCCCGCGCGTATGTGTGTTTTAGTAATTTAATTTTTATAATTAATATACTTGAAACCCATTAATATATGTATTTTTACATGTTTGGTAATCAACTAAATATGGTTTATTAAATAAAATAAAAGAATATTGTTTAATGGATATTTTTTAAGGAAACGGAATAAAAATAAATGACTTTTTTCTTATACGCGGAATTCTATTTCAGTATCTAATAATATATAACAATGATAATTGTTCAATCGTAATGTCTGCAAATAAAGGAATTCCGAATAAATTTGACTGAAATAAAATAAATATTTAATATATTATTCCAATTCGATTAAAACGTTCTACCGCTGACTACCCTATATAATCTGTCTCGTCTATATAACAGTTAAAACATCGATTGTCACCTATATAACAGTCAATTAAAGTTTGGCATTTGATTTATTTCCGAAATTACCTTCACATTCAAATTAACGAGCTTTTCTCGTACGTGAGATCAATATTCGGATTATTAATTAATTAATTAATAAGGCAAACATTTATCACATCGATCTTTCACCAAAGAACAACAGCTGTTCGTCGAAGACAAAATAATTATTTCGGCTCATCTCCTTCTCCATACGCTTGCTTTACAGACGCGCCTATCATCGCCATGGCAACAGATCAGCTGGCGACTACGCAGCCGCGGGCGGCCATTACGAAACGCAGGTTCAAGGTCATTCGGAGGACGCCTACAAAGTCCAAGATGGCTACTGCCGAACGGAGAATATGTTCACCGGAAATGACTACGCCTGCATCGTCAGCAACCAATGCGGTGAGCGAGTGACAATGACGTCGGCCTGCACCTGTGACGTCGCTTCGCGCGCCGGATACGGAAGCCGGGCGATCACGTGGCCCGCTAACGCCCAGCACCGATGTATGGAGTGCAGCTCGCAGTTCGACGATCCAGATTCGTCGTCTTCGTGTAGATCGGACGATCCGATTCATCTGGATCAGCTGGAGAAGACCTGCTACGCGTGCGATCCGGATTTGGACGTGACGAAGTTCACCATGAAGCTGTGAGGCACGCGTTACCACCATAATCTATTGCCTCGTTTTCATCCGTTATTTTCATTTATTCTATATCCGATCAGCTAGTTTTATTAGATGATCGGATATTTGTGGTAAACTCGGGTAGATGATGGTGTTTATTAGCACTTCTGTACAGTTTGTATTTACAACGTGTTGTGAGTAAATTTAAGAAAATTAAGGGGCATGTTGCTGTTATTGATGATGTTGTGCACAAAACAGCAAAAAACAGGCTTTCTCTCTCTTTACAACCGCATTTGTTTGTTTCTCTCTCTCTCTCTCTCTCTCTCTCTCGTGTGTGTGTGTGTGTGTGTGTGTGTTTTAGGGTACATATAAAGAGGCAACAGGCACAGAGCATCAACATATCTAAACATCCTTCGAAACCTACCTCCATAAATCTAAATACAACTATACATACATTAATCTAAAAATAAAATGTTCCATACCTCCACATATTGATAAATGTGTGCATATACCTAAGCATGTGTCTGGTCTATTCATCAGCCTGTGGGAACCAGCTAATTCGCTTTTCGTACGCGACAAATATGTCACGCCCACAATAAAGCGGCTACATGCAGACTACGTACAAAAAGCGGAAGTACGTAAAAACATACCATTTGATACCACAGCTCGCAACAAACAACACGTGCGTGTGGTTCAATGGTGACTTGCTACATACATATCATAAACTATTTTGACACCACAGTTTACATTCAACAGTAATTTTCTGTGGTCCAAAAGAAACCTGTATATAAAGCATTTCGACACCTCAGATGCTGACCTCAGCTTTATTCTGGGTTCGAATAACTGAATAAATCCTACCTATATGAACCATGTATCAATACACGTCCGACTGGTCTGGCGTCGAAGTTCTTCTCTAACCTAAGTGAAAATTCAAGCCTTATATATAGCCTCAGCGTGTTAACAAACATTACAGTTTGTTCATAACAAAGAGAATGTACACTAACACAGTATGGACTCACTAAAGCGATTAAACTAAAATAAAAACAAAGTAGCAATACCGCACAATGGATTATTACTGGACTAGAACGAAATATCGTCTCAAACTGAGTAAATACTACGATTTACTCGAACCTAACAGCTAATCCTCATACGTTTCCGTTCATCACTAAGGGAACGTTCATTCACGCTTAATTTAGCGTCCCTAAGTATATGCAGTTAGGTGTGGTGGGATCTAAATTAAAGCGCCTATCCACTTGATCTATTTGACCCATGGTCGAGAACAGCGGATTTCAGGCAGATCTCCGATACTGCGAATGACACGTCGGGATTATAATAGCTATACATTTAACAAATTTCCTATATCAGTGTAATCTAATTACTCATAATATGGGAAAAAACTCTGTCCGCAGCTTAATACCCATGGAGATGCATGCGGAAGCAAAAAATAGGCTTTCTCTCTCGTTACAAACGCATTTGTTTGTTTCTCTCTCTCTCTCTCTCTCTCTCTCTCTCTGTGTGTGTGTGTGCGCGCGCGTGTGTGAAAATGACCTTGAACAGATATAGTCTCAAAAGACAGATTCTCGTCTTTATGTGGAATAGTGTATTAGATGGATAACCTTAATTTGTAATTTAATACGGTTGGTCACTTAAATAATTTAATAGAATTTGTTTCTAGACACACACACACACACACACACACATAAAGAGAGAGAGAGAGAGAGCCAACAAGTATGAGAATATTTATCAAAGACATAATATACAAGTCTTCTCATAGCAAGACAAATGTAATGCTTCACAGGTCCGTGGTGTTTGTATCGTGTACGTGGTGGGGGGGGGGGCCTATACCAACATTTGTCTGGTGTCAATTGGTACAAGTTCCACACAGAATTGGCATAAATCTCATAACTGGTTGTTGTGTTTATTTATTTTTATGACAGACACCACACAACCCAATATTTGATACACAAATATTGAGGAAAACACGTTTTGAAACTAAATTAACCGATACTGTCTCATAACAACCTCAAACGATACAAAACAAGACAGGTAAATACCATCACATAGTGAGTGAGTAAGTAAGTGAGCGAGCGAATTCTTCATTTAATCTTTAGACTCTACTCACACATGAAGCCTATGGCTGCGGGACGAGTACCAACATAAGTATCCCATTAATACAGATATGAATCGGATTAGTATCCTCATCTGGATTGGATCTGATTTGACTCATTTCGCCTCTATCCTGGTCACATCTGGGCGATGATGATCGATGTTTTACGGCAACTTTTGTACACATGGTGGATTAAATAAATGGGCCGAGCGACCTCCAAAGGTAATGAAGCGAAGTCAAAGATGAAACACCCATCAGATATACCCAACGCCGAGATTCGAACACGGGTGGTAGTGATCTGTGATCCAACACGCTACCGCTAGACCACGGAGGCTCCCTGGTCACATCTGGCCGAGAAACAATTACCTAGAGAACCCCCCCCCCCCATACACACATATAGGAGTCGGATTCAAACCCACATTCCCGAAACTTGCAGCGCAATACTCTAGCCACTGGGCCATCGGAGTGACTGGTTTAAAAGAGAGAACAAAACTAAAATGAAAGCCAAATAATAAATAAATAAGTTAGTTTAGAAATATTTATGATAATTGTATACAAGTTATAGCTCGTCATAAACGTATAATTGTTTTATGAATGTTGATTTTTTGTTTCCGTTTCGTGATAAATTTAATTTTATTATATATATATATTACAATGTCGATCAATGTTTATTTATTGTAACGTGTTGTTCGTGACCTATACCGCGACCTCCAACAACAACAACAATAATAATAATAACAACAACAACAATAGCTATTAGAACAGAGTTACACTTCTAAAATCTCCCATACTACCAAGTTTAGGTTCAAATCAAGCGATATCTGTGTGTGTGTGTAGGGTGTTTCATCCAATCACATTTCCTGGGGAGTAGCTCCTCGGCCGTATGACCAGCGTCCAAACCACTCCGTCACTCACTCACTCACTCACTCACTCACTCACTCACTCACTCACTCACTCACTCACTCACTCACTCACTCACTCACTCACTCACTCACTCACTCACTCACTCACTCACTCACTCACTCACCACCACTCACTCACTCACTCACTCACTCACCACCACCACCACTCACTCACCACTCACCACTCACTCACTCACTCACTCACTCACTCACTCACTCACTCACTCACTCACTCACTCACTCACTCACTCACTCAAAGTGCCATGAAAATGTATGTATGTATATATATATATATATATATATATATATGGGGTTGTGTGTGTGTAATTCAGCAATCTGAAATAAAGCACTGGCACAGAGAATCGGGAATCATGAATTCAAACTCGAAGCAACTTTTCATACTAAGCCATCTGTAATTTCTCACCAAAACTTTAAAAAACACATTTAATTACCTACAATCGTAACACTCACACACAGGCTAGATAACGGCGCCTCTGAGTATGTCTATGTTAACTTTTTATCAGTTAACTGCCTAAGTGGCCCTTTTTATAGTCTCCTTTTTAAATTGCTGCATCTTTCTTCAAACTAACACCTTAAAACGTCATATCTCAATTGTCAACGTGTCTTCGAAGATTTATTTCTCCAATGGGCAGTTACCTTAAAGCGTCTACCATTAAAACAGATAACCGGATGGTTATTAGAAAATTGACACATGTGCTGAAGCAGACCGTTATGGCGTCATAGCCTCTGTACTGTCAAAAACTGTAAATAAACAGCTTCAAACGTTATAGCGTTGTTAACGATGAGCAGATTAAAGCCAACCTTGAATGTGTGTGCGTGCGTGTGTGTATGCGAGCGTGCGTGCATAATGTCAGGTTCGGCATTTGCCGTTTGTGTTCGTGAAGCCTCGTGGATATCGGTGAACTTATTTGTAGTTATTACAATATAAACACTAATTAAGAGGAGAATAACACAGTGTATCTAATTTATTTGTCGTCAAATCTGATGTTTGTATACCTGTAAAAAAAGTCATACATAATCAAAACGATATGTGCACCTTTCTTCAATTATATGGGGAGGGAGTTAGATTCATTAAAAAAATGCATCCATACAAAGCAGGCATATCAAGTGCTGGCTTTTATTTGTCGCACCTGAATCGGGCAATTCAAAAAAAATCTTAAATTAAGAGACACACTATTATTATAATAATAACAACCGCCAGAAGGCTAAACGACCACAACAACCACAACAGCACCACAACGACGACAACGACGGCACAACAACAATAACAACTACAGCAAAAATAATACATTTATCCTGTTTACCTGACTGTATGAGGCTAATATCCTTAACAAGAGCCTCAAGGTAAATTACACTTCACATGTAACAGTATAGCTCTATTCAGCTGTTTGTAGATGTAGATCCATTAGTTCAAAAAGAACCGTTATTTGCTGATTACACGCCATTCTGACAAGTTCGTCCGAAACGGCGTTAAGATGACGGCCGGTGAATATATTATTATTCGCTTTCAATAAATGCCATCTATTACTCCGATGACAGCCAAACGGAGAATAAAACACACACACACACACACACACACACACACACACACACACATAACTCAGACGTTGAACTCCATTCTTAACAATTGATTGTAATATCTTGACGAGTTGCAAACATTTGTAAACGAGGTTCCGACCTGTTGGTAATTACCGTGCGTTTCGTCGAGCAGACGATCCAAGAGATATCAATGAGAAATGAGAAGAAGAAAAAAACATCATCTCTTTTCAGTTATCTAAGCACACACACACCGACACACACACACACACACACACACACATTCAGTCTGCTTGTTATCGGCTTATTGTGGTAGACTGTGTTGCCATGTTTCGGACGGTCACGGTTGAAGAAGCGCCATAAATGATAACGATACTGTAAACCGCGATGAGTTGGTAAAATTTACCTCGGTGTCAGAATTTGAAAATCTTGGCCCGAGACCCGAACCAAGAGCGTCCCATTCACGAACTGGCCATTATTTTTCGTCGGACAGCGATTGTATTCTAAAGTGCGGGTAGTCTTTCTTTTCTTTGAGCCGTACACGAAGGAACTCCGGTCGATGACGATAAAGTGTTGTTCTACAGTTCGTTTGACGGTTGCCCTTCTTCATATTCTCGGTGGGGGATCTTCATAACGCCACACCAGCGTAGACACAAAGTAGAGTGAACAGATATGAACTTAGTGATGTAGGATACTAGACTAGGGAGAGAGAATCTGACCACAACACGGTAAGTACACATCGGTGCGTGTGCGTGCGTGCGTGCGTGCCTGTTCGGGATCTGTAGCTGACCAAACCTACACTTGCTAAGATCTACAAATAGACAAGGCACAAACACATACGGATCAGCAGGAATAAGAGGGTCCTGTTTTCCTCTATATCTCTCTCTCTCTCTCTAATACTAATAGTGTTACGAGTAGATTATTTTCGGTGAAGTGTTACAGACTTCTGATTGAATTAAGTGGATTCCTCGAGAATTATGCCAACATTAATCGATTGACATTTCATGAACTTGTCTAATCGAGAAATAAATACATAGAAAGGACAATATGTCGTCACCTTAACAGAGATGTAAATACAGTCCTGTCGTATTATTATTATTATTGTCATTATGTTTAGTATTATAATAATGGCTAAAGCCTTTTCTGATTTATATTTCTACATTAGTCCTTCTACCTGAGTTGTGTTATATACGCAACTAATAGAGAATATTCATTATGCATTTAAAATGGCCCAACTTTGCTTTTCTAGATTCGCTATTGGATAGTTATTATGCACGACATGTACGCTGAACGTGGCACAAAAACAATAACCGACTCAACTTTGACACTGTACCGAATGTGTTATGATTTCATATAGAGAGCATTTTTGTTTCAGAACAACAACAACAACAAGAAAACAACAACAATAACAACAACTTCGCACTGCGTTTGACGCGCTCTTTGCTAACTAACCTCAGACGAGGTCGGCATCGTGAAACGGACACTCTAGCTGGGCAAGTTTCTCTCTCTCTCTCTCTCTCTCTCTCTCTCTCACACACACACACACACACACACACACACACACACACACACAATCGACACACACACAAACACACACTGGCCAGTTATGTTTAACTGACATATTATATAGTTACTACTGGCAGAAGATCGCGTCAATCAATCAACAGTAAGCTGACCTTAGATCAGTGGCTTCATTCTGTAGAAATATGATATTACACGGGTCAGGCTGTCACTTATGGACGTCCATTAGCTGGATATTCTCCGTCTTCAATGGTACACTGATACCTATACTAGCAATGGTACTAGGTAAGTTTGGGTTTCGGGTGTAAATCGAGAATTAATTATCTATCAGCGGGTGGTAATTAATGGGCTGTTAGATGATGATGATGATAGTAATTTAAGCCAAGAAGTTATGGTAGTGTTCACGTATCTGGACGTGGTTTGTGTTCTTAAGGCCGAACACACGAATTTGTCAGTTTGTTCGTTCTCGTAACTAATAGGCCAAGAAAGTTATTACTACCTTCATGCCCAAACATGACTTACATTCCTAAGGCCAAACAAACGAACTTCTCCGTTTGTTTGTTGGGATCGCCCTTTTATAAATTCACTTGTTATCGTGTCATTGTATATTACTTTTATCGCCAGGTGTCGTCCACCGAGACAGCTGTCCACTGGAACCTAGGATAACGCTATACCTGTACGTGACGTCATCACTATGTATCGGATGTTTCATTTATTCCATAACCAGCGCGGTAAGTGAACACCTGTGACGTCATATACAGGTTCGTTTTATATCCTACACCTAGTCAATAAACAAGAAACAAACAAGAAAAAAACATTAAAGTAATTACGTGTATGGCCTCCCACAGAGTTGTATGGCGGCGTTTAAGAAATGGTCGAAGAATAATTAATATTTAACGGTCGTTGAGGTAGAAAGGCAATAATACAATGGGTCATCGTGAGAGCGAGACGGTGATATATCGTATAAAATACACGCCTCACAGCAACACTACAATATACGCGAATATTACCTGAGGTGTTCGAGTGAAAGGTCACACCGACCACACACACATGTCTCACAGACATGTCTCAAACACGCACGCAAGCACGCACGCAAGCACGCACACCCATACATAAGCACACACACACACACATATATATACGCACATAGACGCGCGCGCACATACACACACTCATACACGCGCGCGCACACACGCGCACTAAGTAATAAGTGGCCATCACTAGCACCAACACCACCACCACCACCATGACCCCCAGCACAATTATAAGCACCAAGACCACCACCACAAGCACCAACACCACCACCTACACAAGCAGCACGACCACCAGCACAATTATAAGCACCAAGACCACCACCACCAGCAGCACGACCACCAACACAAGGACCACCGCCAGCAGCACCACCACCACCAGCAGCACAAATATCAGCACCACCACCAGCAACAGGACCACCACCAGCATCACGCACGCAGGTGTGACTTGTATTTATCCGCCCCCCCCCCCAACCCCGCAGGCTGACGTAAAATTAAATGGAGTACAACAAACTTGAAACGGGAATTATTGAATACAAATCTTATAGGTCAGATCGATTATATTGATTATGTGTAGGCCTTAATGACATATCGTCTGGACACAGACTGGTCATTTAATGTTGTAGGCTTGATTTAACTTCTCAAACAACCTTCAGGTGGGTACAGCGAGTCCTAGACCTCGAAATATTTAATCGATTTTACTCAAACATCGTTATAAATGTTGATATGGCTCAGTAGGCGGAGCGCTGCGCCTCAAACTTCACGATCGTAGTGTGGAAGTCGTGTTACAGCTTTCTGTAGAGCGTTTCATTATTCAACGATAGGCGTCGGCTTCTGCATCTCATTTCTTCCCCGGAGGTAGTTCCTCTGGCATGTATCCCGGATGTAAACAGTGCCTAGGCGAAACAAGGTTTTGCTCCACCGATTCACTAACTCGCTAACCGACTCATTAACGTACTTTATAATATCGTTTCAGTGCTGTCTCCAGCGGCTGGACTGTGTCTGTTTCACGAGATGTAATCAAAATAAATGCTTCTATACTCTACTTCTAATAGAGATAGCCTTCAACTTGACCATATTTGTCTGGTTAATTGTTGGTAAGTATAACTTGTATAATCTCTACATTTGAAAAGTAATGCGAGAACTTGAAGAAAAGTGTTGTTTGAATGGAAGAAAAACCCACTCCCGTTATTTGAGTCATTTTTCTTTATTTGGGTATTAAGTATTAATTGAATTATGTATAAACACATTTACTCAAGGATGTTGCCCCACGTCTCAACACGGCATACACACTGAGAACAATAACTCAACATTCCAGATGGCTACTTCCGGGTCAATATATTTAACCGGGATATCAAATATCTTAAATACTGCAATGCGGTTGGCTAGTCCCATTTACAACGTAGCCAATCGGTGAGCAAAATACAAATAAACCGAGCTAGTCTGTGTGTTTGAAATTTCGATGTTATTTCAGGATCTGTGTGGATCTACAGTCACCATGCTATCCTTCGCCGGGATAATCCAAGATGCATTACGACATTCTACCTGTTGTCCTTCATTCTTATCACCGTACAGTGGATACTCTTCAGTATGCAGCACCTCATCACCTTCATCCACACCTTGTCTATACGACATTCTAGCAATAATCGCGACCAACACAAAAAGATCAGTAATTATGTCAGCGTTCAAAATGGGGAAGAAAAAAGTTTCGATGTATAAAGGAAGATCGTGTAACGTGAACTTTCACCCCGGCTGACTTACACACGGACACGCGCCTGTATTAGGTATGAGTTACTAAACCAGACTGTTGATACTTACCACTGTGCTTATGACGAGGTAGCCAGCTGCGCATTTCTGGCCGTTGTAGGCAGATAACTGGAGTATGCTTTGTGCTGGTCATACAACGAAAGACATATTCTGTGATTAGCATATATGATAAACATGTAGAGGAAACAGTTAAAAAATCACCCCGAAAATATAACATATTTCTGTGATATTCGTATACGGAGAAGGCGGCTTTAGCCGATGTTCAACCAACAAAGGTCTCGACGCGCATCTGGATAGGGAACATGGATCTTATGATATTTGGACAACAACGTGATCATTCATGCAATGTGATCATTCATGCAAACACATCAAGAGAGCTATTAAAAACACTCTCCTTTGAAAAAAAAGCAAAACAAACAACGTATCGTGATGTTCGTCGAACATGGGGAGTCTCTACGTTGATGGATTATAGATCATAACAATAAAATGATGGTCTTTGATCAGAAGACAACGTATAACACGCATCACCGACTTTCCCGGCAACTGACCCAACCAAGGGCTAGTATCGGGTTTCCAGTATGCCTCTTCCTACATCGATGCTTATTCGTGCATTTTTCCGGATAATACTCTCGTTGATGGATCGGAAGAAAATCAGCGCATCACACACGGATCTGGAAAGGTTTTGTTGTTCGGGAAGAATCCCCAGGCTGTCGCTTATTCGGCACAGCCTTTTCCGGATACGTTGTGATTTAAACCTTCTGATACTCGTACGTTATGATTGAGCGTTATGACGTGATACCACGATGTTTACTATAGATGTTACTAGTTTCATAAACTAAACAAATATATCATTATTATTACACACAACGTACTTACTGTGCTGATAATACTTATATATATATATATATATATATATATATATATATATATATATATATATATATATAATATATATATATATATATATAAAAGAGGCTTAGTTGAATTGTGTAGATGACGTGTTCCATTTAGTTGAATTAACAACGACAATAAAGTAGATATACACATACCCTGTTTGTTTGTTTGTTTTTTTTGGGGGGGAGGGATGATTTACAGAATAATTTAAATTATGACAGCAAGATTTATGAAAAATTATCGGATATAATAGATATATCTAACACTAGCTTATCTAGAATATATGTCTTAAACTCTGGATAGCATCCTGTATGAAACTGATTATCTATTATTGAAACACGCGCCTATGCATGCACGCACGCACACACGCACACACACACACACACATATATCCAAAATTAACTACAATGAACAGAGCTTGTGTATTGGTGGTTCTATATATATATATATATATATATATATATGTGTGTGTGTGTGTGTGTGTGTGTGGTGATGTGTGTGTATGTATGTATGGAGGGGGTTACTGTTGCATTATTTAATTAATTCATTATCAGGAAAATGTTTTCAACAGAAGCAATTTGTTTTATCATATTCTCCTTTTCTACACAAAATTAGTTTAAGTTTTTTAAATTATATATCCGTGATAATGAACAAACACACAAATACAAACAAAAAATATAATAAACTACAACGATTCTTAATGGAAATGTGAAGTTAGGACAATATTAATGATATGGTTCACTGAGTTATAGGTATATCGTCATAATGGTCAGTATTAACTGATTATAGAGTACTCTTCCGTGTACACCGAGTACATAAAACGATAGCCTTCGTATATAATGTTGTTTAAGGTTGTAAACATATAAAGCCTCACGTGCCATTAGCACACTGAATTGGTATTATAGAACTAAGTATGGACCCTTGTAAGAAAAGAGCTTCAACCCCAGTACAAGAATAATATATTTCATAGATTAAAAAAAAATATGTGTAAAAGTGCTAAATTCGACCAAAGACACAAATAAGTCAATAACAGACAAATTCTATAGATCATTTAAGAACGTAATTATCAATTAGGAAGGATGTCATCATAATGTTTGTCTGTTCATCATAACGTCTAATGTGATAAGGCTTCGGTTTATAATAATTAGAAGGTATTGATTGTCTAGAAAATCTAATAAACGGGCCTAACTAGCTAGATCTGAAATCAAATGCATTCTTGTATCCTGCGTACATTTTCTCCAGATGTTTATTACTTCGTTTTCTGTCACAGCTGTGTGTTTAGATAATAAATCCTGATTCATGTGTTAACGATATACGCCCCCCCCCTCAGTCACAATTGCTAAGCGTGTAACTCACCGCTCATTATAATATATATATATATATATATATATATATTCATAAATCTATAACACCAGTGAATGAACACAAATACTTGAATATCGTTCACGAAAAGCTAAATTAATAAATGATCTTATACGAGACGCAGACTGAAACACAATTTCCCATGAAAAAAGCAACAGTCTTGAAAGACAAAAAAGGAGTTGAAAATCAATCGATGCGAGATAAGTTGTAAGTGTGTGTATGTGTCACTGTGTGTGCGCGTGTTAACAAAATCCCGTACCACTGGTTACATTACGCAATCACTTATCTTCGTTCACTTCGAGCTATTTGCTTTCAAAACATTCAAAGACCAAGTGTGAAACACAATCACTCATACGCTTCTAAACAGACCTCCTTCAGCATATGACTGATTACCAATTGTGATCAATTCTCGATGTTAGGGACGCTGGGGATACCCAAAAGTTATCTCGTTCTCAACTTTGACGTCACTTCTATTCCCGCCATTGTTTGAAACTTTTCAGAAAGGTCTAATTGCATCTTCCCATGGGGGCAACAGCTTCTTCATGCACCGATTATTAAAGTACAAAAACAAACATTTCTAGTTCTATAAGACGATTTTCCGTACATTACACAACACTGTACAAAAATCCGTACGAATAACTAGCGCATAGACGTTAACAATCTAGATCCAGACAGTATGGCTGATCTTGGATCCACGCACGTTCCCCTGGGATGTAATAGACTCTTCTAGCGGGGAAGCCCGTGAGCCGTCTATAAGCCGGACGTTAGTTGGAGATTAGTGGCAGAAGCTGGTGGATTGTTGTGTGTGTTCTGTGTTTGTACATTTTATTTGGCATCTACTCTCCATCCATCATGGTAAGTGCCGATTACTTCGGCGTTCTTGGTTAGATTTGGCGTTGCACGTGAGCGTTTCTTTGATATGATTTCGATTTTAGCGGGAGCTTCGGCGTTCTAGAGTCGTATCGTCTGCGTACGAGCCCAGGTTTGGCGCTTTTCACACTGTATTTGCTATGGACCACGGACATTCCTTTGCCTAATCTCTCGTTCGTTTCCTGTGATATCCGAACTGGGATTCGCCCTGTCACGTTCCGGATCGACGAACCAACTATTGTCAAGATTCAGTTGTCGAATTCAACGAAATCGAGACCTTTTGATAGCTGCGCGCCGTGTACCGTGACCAGTTCATCTGGCGTCCATTATGATTAAATTGATCACATGATGGTCAGAATTTGGGGTGTATCCGTTTCTGTGTAACTTGTGGCGTATTTTCTTGCCGTACGTATTCCAGATGTTATACAATTTAAATCGTTTTGCTTGGTAGATGCACACACCGATAAATGTGTGTTGTGGAAAAAGAAGTCGGCAGAGTAAAAGTTTTACTGGATTCTGATCCCCGGTTACTAGTTCAAGTAGTTGACGATAACCGATTTCATTCATCCTGATACTTTAATCTTTATTTCTCTGATTGGTGTCTCTGTCAGTCTCTATCAGTCTGGATGTTGGTAGCATTTGAATTGGAATAGAACTATTAATGTAACTTGGCCACCATTAAATTATTTACTTCATGGTCAGCTTTACTAATTAACACTGAAAATTCGTTAATGAATTATTTAGTGTATGTATTGAATAAATTATGTATGTATTTATCTATCTATCTACCTAAGGTATTCCCACCAGTGTGTCCTTTACTTTGGTCAAGATTACCCCATGGGGTGATGATTTTCTTTTGATTGGTACCTTAAGTTAATTGCTGGGCAATTATGTTAGTGTGAACCAATTACTGGGTGATCAGCAATAAATGCCTTCAGGCACATGTGACTAATTAACTTCTACTTAGCTAACAAATCTAATTATGTAACTGGAAGTGATGAAAATAGTTTTAGCAGCAGAGGATCCAGGCTTTTTTTACAGCCATCTCAACAGTACTGTCATTGCCATAACTTAATTGGTTCTGTTTGTTAACAGTTGCATTCTTTAGCCTTAGAGTGGTCTCACTTGGGACATGTGGTGGAGTTTAGACACTCAGTGCCCTTAGAGAAAGCAGATGAACAGGTTTGATGTTTTTGTTCATGAATGAAATATCCTATAGGTAACACTGATTTGATTCCACAATCTGCAAGTCTAGAGTGTAGTGTGCCCCATCTACATAATGGATAAACTAGTTCCATTTTTCTAGTTGTACTTGTAGTGCAGTGCCTCTACATAATTTGTGTTGCTCTCCTTGCTGGCTTCATGATTTATACACAAAACCAGAGGATACAGGATATTGTAATTAATAACGTTATCTCATTTTGAACATAACTTGTCACAGTTTTGGATATGATTGCTGATGTTAAAAATGAAATGTTCACAGTCAGTACATATAAAATACAATCACATTGGTGTGGAGTGTTTTAATATAGACAAATCACCACATACTTTTAAATTTGAGTATGGGAGACACTTTGCTGATAATAATGCAGTAGTTTTTTTTTTTTTGGGGGGGGGGAGTTCCTATTCCGACTTGGGCCAGCCATTTCCAGTGTTTGTTCTAGGTCTGGAAAATGTTGGACAATTTATCCCACTCACCAGTAGTATAATGAGAAATGTTATTTAATATTTGGATCATTTAGTCTATTTAATATGTTTCATAAGAAAAGTTTGCCATTTAGTTGGACAGTTTCACATCTTTGATAAATCACTGTATTTCACTTTGATTATGGGAGAGTAGTATAATTTATAGTGAAAATGAACAGGTAACAGGAATCAGATTTCATATCTGGTCAGATTAAAAGTGAATTGCTGTGCTGCAGGTCATGTGCTAGTTTGATTATCTTGGTTATTTGTCAGAAACACTAATACGATTAAGACAAATGGTTTTATTGAGTGGACAACCTGTGGCTTACATATATCAACAGTATAATATCTTTTTTACAGACGTCTTCTGGTGAAGTGTCTGCTGCAGGATCACCATCAGGTACACCAATTGCTAACCAGGTTCCAAAATATGGTACACTCATACCAAATCGCATCTTTGTTGGAGGGATTGCAGCAAATGTAAGTGGACTTTTTTTCAGATTTTTGGTGATGGGTTAGAATACAACTTTTGTATATGGGTGTGTGTGTGTTGGTAACTAAATAGTAACAAATATGTGTGTCTGTGAAACCTGCACATCAGGTTCATCTCTGTTATCCTAGTATTTGTTTCTTGTCCAGTTTTAGAGTTGCTCTATCCACAAAGAAAGTTTGCATTTACTATTTATTAACACAGATAGGATCATTGCAGTGTCGGATGATGATAGTGATAAATTTGTAGGTAACAGGATTTATGAAAAATGTGCTTTATTTAGAGTATATAGCTGTTAAGTAAGTTGTATCCACCACTCACTGTACTACTGTTGCTTTGAAAAGAGTTGTCTAAATTACAAAAGGGGCAGATCTTGACTGTCACTTACTGTGCTCTGCTCAAGGCTAAAAGTTTAGCAATAATTTATGAGAATCAAAGTTGATTCTTGCGATTCTATTTTGTGAGAATCCAGAAAAATAGCTCGTATTCGCATTATATTCGCATTATAACTATTTCGGTTTTGGATGTGTTTCTCGTTATTTAGGCTAAACCTTGTGAATTGGTTTGATCTGGTTTTTGTTTATCATCATCTATAATTGGTATTGGCCACTCAAGTAATGCAGTGGTTACGACACAGCACTACAATCCTATAAAGCTGTGGGTTCAAATCTGATTTATACCTATATGTGGAATGTTTCCCTGGGGAGTCACCAACTGATCACATGGCAAAGGTGTGATCAGCACCTGAAGACCCAAAAATCTAATCACTCACACGATAACATTATGTAGATTCCCAAAATCAGTTTAAAATTGGTCACTCAGAAACAGGCTTGCTTTTCACACATCTGACATTAAACTAGTGTTGAAAACACCAGCTGTGAATATAGGCCCAGTATTTATCTGCCATAAATACATGAGAAATGAGTTAAGCCATTGCTGACTGGAATTTGTAACAATTTCAGTTTGATAACATGAAATAGCTGAAACAGCCATGTATATTCTAAGTGGTTTTCAGCTTATAATATTCTATTACATTTGTTAGTGTACAGTTAGAAACAAGTTGCGAATTTAATATTTTTTATATTCTAAGCCTCAAGATATCATTTGTAAATCCTGCACTCAAAAGGGGGTAATTTTTTCTCACAGTATAGTTTGTTCTTGATAACATTTTCATTCACTGCATACTAACCCACTAATTAAATGCAAAAAAAATCCAGATAATAGTATTTGATTATTGTCCTATATTATATCAGTATGGCAGCCACTAAGTGTTTTGATGGAGTAAAACACCAAGTCTGTACTTCTGATGAGTGTTTTTATGAAAGGGGATCTTAAATAGGGGCCATTTCCTGATTCATTGGCTGATTTAGAGAGGATTGTCATTCTCTATGAAAAGGATAATTATATGTGGGTTTCTGCAATATCCATTCACAGCTTTCTTGTAGTTCACCTGAGATGTGAAGTCAAGCATGGCTTTTTGCATTTAAACAAAGATATGTTCAGAGTCCAGTTTCACTCTCTTGGACCTTACATTAGTAAATAGCAGTGAAACTAGAAAAATCTTGTAAGTATCATTAGTTTAATTTCATGTTTCAGATAAAGCTAAGCAGGGGAGGGAGTTCCTTCAATTTTTGTACAACATGACACTTATTACTCTAAGCATGGTTGGCTCATCATAGATGTTATCATTTAAACTTTCACCTTTGATTCTGTTAGATCTTTTTACCCTCTTTTAAATTCTGCCCTCCCAATGGCGCAATAAAACCAGAATATGCAGGCATAACAATATTTCTATGCCCTACTAAAGCAGGTTACTAACTATGCATTTATAAAATGAAAGGTTATAGCTAGTGTTGAACAAGTAAATTTGTAACTGACCTTTGTAAAAAATCTGGTTTGATAAGGTGTATTATTAATACACTTATATTAATGATAAAAAGGGAAAAAGAACACAATGTATTGTGTATATTATTATTAAGAAAAGGTATGTAAAAACCTTACCGAATTTTTTATTTTACATTTTAGTGTTTGTGTTCAGCTGTTCATAACATCCAAGTCTGAACAAGTGTATATTTATTTCTATAAAGAAATCAATTAATTAGATTGATTTTGTTATATTTCATTGCTATTCTTTGATTATTTATCATACTGACCATTACATGGAGCTTTTGTGTTACACACTTAAGGTGTGATCATTTTGTTAACTATTATTAAAGGATGGATTATATTATTCATTTATAGGAGGAAGTAAACTTTATATAGCAACGAGTATAAAAATAGGCCAACCAAAGTTGATAAACATTTGCACATGACCGTTGACATTGGAGTGATACATATTTAGTCATTAAGATGTAGCTGGTGGTTGCTGCACTGTCCTGATACATGTCCTTCCTCTTTATGGCCAGACTAGTTTTATTTTAGAGAAAATTGAGTATATAATAGGTTTATTATGTCACAATTATCAGATTAATTAGTACTATTACCAGCTAGCTTCCTAAAAATATATATGATTTGTACCATATCCAAACAATGCTTATAATTTTCAACGCTATATCAGGCCAGTCTTTAAAATACTGGTTGGGGGTTACATGGAAAAAAAAGTCCATACGGTAGGTAGGATTTAAAAAATATATATTGTCTAGTGGAAAATATTGTTCATGAGACGTTTTTTCATTCAGCTACATCCACGCCAGTAATGATTCAAACTGGATAGATATCATACTTACAAACCTGTTTCAGATATAAACTCACTCAATTCAATTAGTATTTTCAAGAATCTGCTAACAATTCACAGTCATCACATAAAGCACAACTCACCCTTGTTTGGACCTTCAAATTTGGCGCCAAAAAGGGAAATATATACCGCGAAACTGCACGTGAGTTCTGATGAAGTATTTACGTCATCGATCAGATGATTACACATAAATGTAAATCCACTATCTGTTTGTTAAAACCACCAAAAATATATTGAATATAAAAAATACCTAATTTTTTAACCTTTCTAAATAAATATTTCTAAATAAATAAATAAAGTTATGTGACCAGATATCGTCCGGGAACCCCCTCCCCCGCTGTCAGACGTATCTCCCCTAATGATGGTTAGCTTTCGTTCATCCATCTTGTGGTGAATATGATAATGTGTGGAACCGTTTGAAGTGAATAATGCGGACGACAAAATGTTGCATTTGATCAAATTTATTGTTTCATTTAAGGTCATTCAGTACGATAAGGAAAACATATATCTACCAGTATTGCTTGCTATTGTTATAGTACGAATGTACACAAAACAGCTGATTTGTTGAAAGATTTTTTAACAAGGACGTTGTTGCGTAGCCGAGCATCCGAATCGTGTTCGTTGGCGTTAAAGGTCCGTGCACGAAATGTGGGTTTTTCTCGTGCTCGCACGTGCAACCGTGTATGCTGATGTAAAAGAACCGAGCACTGAGCGCGCATGCGCCTATTTTTGTTTGTTTTGGAGGCTTGGACGCAGATATAAAAAGATCTGTCCAACTATATCGACGTGATTGTAACACGTCGGCTAGGACGTGATAGCTTCAATCTCCTTTATTATTGTTTGAACAATTTCAAAGATGTCGAAAGCCTCAACCTAACTTCAGACCAAATAGAACTGTATTATGTTCAGCCCCCATATTTAAAAAGAGATAACAGGTTCGGGAGTTGGCCCATTGAATGCTTGGACCTTTAGCGCTAGCGAACACGTTTCCGACACTTAAAAAAATATTCCTCAGTCCGCAGATAATCATTTATGCATGTGGTTTAAACGTCATTCGATAGATAACGTCACCATGCATAATCGCCCCCACAAGCAAGCCAATGCATCCCATATACACACACAGTGAATAAAGTAATTCGATATTTCAATGACAGAAAAGGACTTGATAATATCAACATTTAGAGAGTACCGATGCATTGTGCGGGCATTGTAGCGAATCACCTATCAAAAGACAAATACAAACAGAATTTAAGTATGAAAAAATAATTGAAATGTATTTTTTATTTCACAATTCAATACGGACATGCGGCGGTTTTTGGAGTCATATGGTCGGTTAACCCCCAACAATATTATTTTTAAGACGCCTCACATAACACGGTTGGAGCAAAGTACTTGAATAAGGTGCTCATTAACGATAAATATTGTGATAGGTACAATATGAGCATGTATTTATAAATAATATAATTATTTAAGATATATGTATTAGACTGTAGTTAAACAAAATTAATGAAGAAAACTGACCCAACACATTGTTTTACAGAAATACGTCTAGACAGTTACAAGGTTGCACAAACAATCATATATTAAAAAAAGCTCACCCTGCACATTTAACACAGACTAACTTCCTGATGTTATTAGATATGAGGAAGAAGCACAACTAAGATAAAGCTCTGTGACACTTATTTTTGCAACAAATTAATGACTGTTCCATTAAATTCAGTGCTAAGGTTAAAAAAAACACTCACTCCACTGGATAGTCTGTACTGAACATTTTAGTGTGGGTCACTGTGCTGATGGTTAGTTGTGTCTTCCAGTCTTTTTCATGTAATCTGTGCCACTTAGTTACTATTTAATATGATAACCCAGAGGAGCTTACATCCTGAATATCATTAGTGCAGAATGTGAGACAAATCTACTGATAATCTACTGATAATCATAGTAAAATGTACATATTAATTATTCCTTGTGGAGTAAAATATCAACATGAGAGTTAGAGTGCTTTGTGAACATATATGTACTTGATTACCAGTGGGTTCATGTAATATTAGTATTGTGTCACCAACGATGCCACACTAATTGTGAATGTATGTTCAAGATGTAATGGTAACAATATACAGTATCAGATGTATTTTATGGGAAATTTTGTTTTCAAGAAACCTGTGTCTGAGAACTGGGTATTATTCCAAGGATATAATAAAAAAGTCAGATCTAAAACCTGACTAGGAAGAGTATTTTCTGGGCATTCTAATTATATGCATGTTATATATTTTTATTATTTTAAAAGGACCTTAATTGTGACAGTAGGCTGCCATTTGATTATTTTTCTGAGTCTTCATTTCCTCTGTTGCATTTTCTAATTGCTATCACATGAACCCTATTTATAAAACATTTTAGAAATTGTTCTCAAAGTTCAGAAAATGGTTAATTTATACTTCTTTATATTAATTTAAATCTAGTTTAATTATTCACAAATAGATCTACGTGCCTGGATCAGTTGAGGTAAAGAAATAATTGTAGTTTCTTCAGAATGGTTATTTTGACTCCTTGCTTAAAAGAGTGTAGGGTATGGTGTTATATATTGTACAAAAAGATGGTTTATGTAGCTATATAGACTGAAATTTGTGTTTTTAGTATTGTTTTGTAAGAAGTGTAATTATGGTGCTCCATCTCTCACATTGAAATAAAGTGCCTACTGCATCTTTCATTAGCATTTCCTTGGAATGGATTTCTTTCATAAAACTGAGCTAACCTGAGATTTTGTACCAATCTTTTGCTACAGGCAAAACTACAAACCAACTTAATCCACCATTCTCTCAGGATTAAAAAGAACCACTTCACCTTATTTACCAATTAGTAAGTGTTAGCTACAAATGCCAAAGGTGTGGCCACTATGTGTTATGTGAATGCCCTTAGTAAGAATTTTTGTTTTACTAAAACCCCTTACCCAAAAACCTTCTGAACTTTGATTCCATCTAATGTATTCTAATGCCTTTTATGGATCACTTTCATAATATAATTTTAAAAGAAATATCTTTATTTTTCTAACCGATCTAGTCATATATCTTGTGCATTTCAGGACAGTCAGTTCTCACTCACTCTGAGTTTTATTAAAGGACAATTGGTGAGAATTATACTTCTATTCTATCTCACCCATCAGGATTTTAATGTAACATTTTACACACATCATATATCATTTTTATCAGTTTGGTTCATATTATTAATTATTGGAGAAATAAATTAGATAAACTACTATGTCATGTACTGTAAATTCAAAATTTCATTAGAATTAGTCCTCATGGTGAAGCAGTAAATTTTTAGATCATTAGGTAGCTAAGTCACGTAAAATAACTGCCTTTTCAGCCAGTATAATTATTATTGATAACTGAGTTGAACAATTAAAAAAATATATTGAAATGCAGATGAAGCTACATGTATGCCAGTGAACAAGATGAAGAAATGGTCAAAGTTTATTAGACTACAGGCAATTTATTTGATACATGAGAAATACCTGTTTTCAAGAATATCTGATGGATGTTATTGGCAAAGGTCATGGGTGATGACTGGAGAAATTATCATTAATGGTTGTTGGTACAGTGTAACATGATATTGCACAGATTTATAATTCAGTAGATGTGAACAATTCCCATATAATCAACTCGCCCTTGACCATATATTTTGGTGGGATAAACTTTAGGCTGCAAACATGTGGAGCATCACAAGGGAAGAGTTAAGCTTAATTGTCTAAGCAAAGTAGCTGATCATAATCTCCAAAATGAATTGTTATTGCTTTAAATTATCAGTGGTCACTCACATCTTGATTAATAATTGTAATTTGGAGTCGGAGAATTAATCAAGAAAGTTGTTATTTTATAGTTGTTACAGTTATTCTTTTTGTATATGAATGGGAATATTGCATACATAATTACATACATGTATAAAACACAATGAAAATAAGTGTTTTTCATAGGATCGTTTCCCTATGGTACATGGTCTTTGGCCCATTTAACTAATTCACCACTCCGAAGACAATTTTGTATGAAGATATCGTAAATACAATTTGCTAATAAAGAAGTATATATATGGTACTTAGAGGTTGAAGGTTCGAATCCAACCTGTGGCACTATAGCAGAATGAGTATTTTATCCAACAAAGCAATTGGCCAGGTTTTCTCCATCAAATATGTATTGTAAATTCTGCCATTTCGGCTATTATTATAATTATAAAGTTACTAATTCATGCTTTTACACTGATGGGAGTTCATTCCTTGATTTAACAGCTACGACATACGAGGTTGATCTAGTTTTCAATAAGATCCAATATGTATTTGCTTACCAGTGCATTGCATTAGGGTAGTAGTTAAGTTGAACTCTTATTCATGCCAATTTAAGTTATTCTTATCCAACCACAGTTTGTTTGGCATCATGCACAGAAAACATTTTAATAGACTTAGTGTAGAATTCAGACCATTGTTGTTATTTAAGGAATTTCAGATGATTTTGCAAAAGTATAGGTATCATGCATTTAGTAGTTTGCAACAGCTAATCACTTTTCTAGTCATCAATGTTTTTCCTTGGTACTTAGTGCCTTACTATATATATAGTTTGGCACATTCACTAGTGAGTGTATTGACTGGAGTAATACGTGCGTTACCAGTAGTTAACTGAATAAATGCAGCCTGGAGCAAAAACGATTAGTTAATGGGTTAAAAACATGATTATAATAAAAATTATTAAAATATAATCAACTAGCATGCATGATTTTTTAAGTATTAAGCTTTGTGCATTGAACATGCAAAATATATTATATAGTAAGCTGAATACAGAGAGTTAATTTGTATGATAGAATTAGAGTAGATACTATTACTCACAAATGTAACTTTATTATAGTTCATATTAAAGATTTCTTAGCAAGCAAGTTAGGTTGATCAGAATGGTTTCCTAACTTTGTTGAAGATCGTTTCTTGTGTATAAATAAATAATTATATTTGCACTTAGATTGTGGCATATGATATCTACAAATTTACTTAAAGACAGCTGTAGACCATTTATAGACAGAAGTTATCTTTTCCTACAATTACTTGCAGATATTATTAATATTGAGGTTATTTTGTTTGGTTGAATCTATGATTCGTTGGTCATGTTAATCACAGATCCATTTAGAATATTAATCTGCATATCAAATTCATGTTTTTTCTACCAAGTAATAGCTTTCTTATTGTAGTATAAGCTCACTCTGATTGCCTTCCCTATCTATATCATAACCCCAGAAATGTCCCCCTTGGTCTAGCGGTAGTGTGTTGGACCACAGGACACTACCCCCATGTTCAAATCTCGGCATGGGCATATCTGAAGGTTGTTTCATCTTTGACTTCACTTCATTAGCTTTGAAGGTCGCTCGGCCCATTTAGCGTACCATACGCACAAAAGTGGCCGTAAAACATCAATCATCATCATCATGACATCGTCTTGGCGTTATCTATTAAAAATTCAGATAAGAGCAAATCAGAACCAAATCTTAGAGTGTAATGTTGTTGTATATATAACTTGTTGAAATTAAGCTGTAATAATTCAGTTCTGAAATGTTATGTCATCCAGATACGTCTTAATAGTTCCCAGCCATTCAGGAAATCAGGTAAAACCAGGAAAATGTGTTCTATATTCCAGTTATAAAAACGCCAAGAAGATACAGGAAACTTGACTATCATACAGGAAGGGATGGTTGGCCAGTTTGGTACATGTGCATCTTGTGCATTGGGTACAGATTGTATCCATTTACAAAATGGCTATGTTTGCATTAGAGCATTTATGCAGTGTAAATACTGCATGACTAGAAATACAGTATTTTGTCACTGATCTATGAGTTTTTGTAAGCCCGTATTTGGTTAAGAGTTTGTGTGTGTGACCCAACTGGTATTTAGGGCTAGTTTCTTTGTATAGATGAAACTTATTTCTTCTAGCACAGGAAAGGAAACTAGAAGAAACTGGTTTCTATTAGAATAAAGCATAAATGGCAGAAACATGCATATGTAAATATATCCTGGCCGTAGAACTTGTGATAGAACTTTAGCTAGTCGTGTGCTTGATATTCATGATCCAGCAGTGCAGTCTGAAGTTAATTGGTATAGTTCAGAGTTTTGCCTTTCTTAGCATACTTGCAAAGAACTCTGCTGAGTAAATTTTAATAACTGTTGGGGTCCCATCATTAATTAGCTTCCATGAAATCATTACAAGTTACTGCCAAAGAGAGGTGCTTCAATTTAGTGGAATAACTTTTTTTTTATAGTTCCAAAAGAAACAATGATCCCTGTTGACAGTTATTGAACTGTTTCATAGACTATTAACCAGTTACTAATACCACTATTGATATTTGGTTAAATAAATCAGCCAGCTATGGTAGAACCAGTTGGCTAGCTAACTAATGTTCATCCATCTATAATTCTTTCATCACTTTATAAAATAAATTAAACTTGACAATTATATCACAAACTAGGCAAATTCTTAAAGAGCACTGTAAATTCAGTATTAACAAAAATTGTTTGAAGGGACACCGATGAAGACGGTAATTAAAGAAAATTAGTCATACAAGTATTTTTAATCATGAGATTGTAAATTTTAAGTGGAACATTTTAAATTAAATCTTTATTACATCCATGGTATTACATTCTGCGATAATTAAGTCTACTATTGTACATTACTGTAATTCATTTATTTCAGTTAAGTTCAAATGCTTTTCTTTTCTGAAAAATTCGATTAGGCTCAAAGAAATCCATCATAAACCATATGAAATCGTTACGCAGTTGCCAGTGATAAAACTGGCATACTATCTATGATCATGTATTGATGGCTGACTACTTTTCCAGTTTTGTTGCTTTAAATAAGTGACAGCTTGTAATACATTGTGGACAAGATAGTGGGCTGTCAGTGTGTTAAACTCTTAATACATGCAGGCTTCCAGTGTACATTGCAATAATTTAACTATGAAAGGCTATAAAAACCTCTGCCATTTAAGCGTAGTGTAATAACATCTTTCAAGCATAAATTAGTATTTTAACATTTATCTTTACTACCATGTTTTTTATATTTAAATACATTAAAATGTTTAAATGATTTGCTGTTTATGCTAATCTATATTAATTTAGTAACAATCCATTTACCACAGTTACAATAATATTTTTTTCCCTTTAAAAATATTCTTTACATTAATTTAAACTAACCGAGGATCATTCAGTTAAAAGAATGAGAGTAATACCCTGTAGATAATAATTTTTTTATGGCATCATAACTCTATACATGTAATGAAGAGTTAAATTATCATTCATGTGCAGTATTAAAATAGTAAATTAGCCTTAAACTATAATTCTCAGCATTTTGGGTGATATAAATTATAACTGTAGTGTGTTCCTGATTTACTGTGGCACATTTATCATTGAGAGCTTAGATAGATTTAGTATCTTTATCCTGACTTCCAGATATCTTAGCCAATTAGTACATATGTGATAGTTTAAATTGGGTTGTCCTTAACACAGTCTGCTACTGAACTTATGGTTATTGTACATTTTGGTGAAGGAATCTGGACACCCAACTAGGCCAGAATTACATCAGTCTCAAATTTTTCAGGTGATGGAATATTTTGGACAGATAAAATGCTTCCCATCAGTAAATGCTAAACTTGAAGTACTTGTAACTCTAAACTTCACCACTGCCTGCTGCTTTACTGGTTCTGACAGGCCTGAGAATATTATGTGGATCCACTGCTTTTTCGACGAAAATTATCAGAATATTTGACCACAAACCCCTTTAAAACCCCTGCACAATAGTTTTTTTTGGCATTATACACTCTCATGCCTGATGGTTCTAAGTGTCAAGTATACAGTATTACAAGATTAATTTATCAAGGTCTTAACCAGGCAAAGAATTTATATATTTTAAATGCGAACATTTTACAGTTAGCATTAATTCATACCTTTGTACATCAGGGTGTCACATTGGGGCGCCTCCTTGGTCTAGCGGTCGCGTCTTGGACTACAGATCACTACCACCCGTGTTCAAATCTCGGCGTGTGAGTATATCTGAAGGTTGTTTCGTCTTTGACTTCGCCTCATTACCTTTGGAGGTAGCTCGGCCCATTTAGCTTACCTTGTGCACAAAAGTGACCGTAAAACATCAATCATCATCACATCAGGGTGTTACATAGGTTACTCACCCTCATGGTGTGAATATCTATGTGGTTTGACTTTGATATGCATATTTTGACTAAGATTTTTTTAAATATAGTTGTGTGAATCTCCTTTCTGAGAGACAGCAATTTGGGCAAAGGTGCCTTCACTGATAATGGTAAAAGAATCACTCCACTGGGATGATAAATATATAGGCGGTGGATTTATAGTAGTTCAGTGAATAACGTTTCATACTCAGAATATTTTCCTTATAATAATAGGCAATGATGGAATATGTTGATGAATAATTATCATATTTGCTGGAGAGATATACTTTTTTATAATAATTTTATGAACAAAATATATTATAGTTGAATATAAGGTTGATATAGGTGTAGGCTTACAGTATTATTAAAACAAATAAAACTGTCTGAACGAACATAAAGTTTGAAAAATGAAAGTGAAGTATTCTGTCTTCCAAGATTTTTTAGTAATTTTAAATTTTTATTCAAAAGTGGTTTTATAAATGAAAGATTTTCAATCAAAATGTGAAAAAACATATAGACTGTAATACCTGAAACTTTTTATAGTTACCACTTGTAGACTATAAGAGCATACAAATCAATTTGTTTGATTTACTAATAAAGTATGTCCTCTGAATGAGGTTTCTTAATATAAATGAGTTATTATAAAAACTACTATGAAAATTAATATTTGCTTATCATAGTTTGTTAAACTGTAAGAGGACACTTATTTACCTGATTGATTATCATAATGAACGATCCATTTGTTTAATGTGCTTGGAAATTGTTTAGTTCAATCGTAGCCTATTAATATTAAATACAACTCCATTTAATGATACCGGTACACGTTTCAGCTGGTGCATTGTAATTGTAATGGGCTTTCAGTTCTTTGGTGGCTGATGCCTGTAGGAACTTGTTATAAATAAAACCTGTATTTGTAAATCAATTTATTATGTTTCATTTTATCCTTTGAAACACTTGTGTTCCAAAGCTTTAACACCAGATTACAACACTTGTTACAGAAATACAGAAATCTGACACATATGATCATCTCTTTGAGCCTAGTATATATGGCTAAACTTTAGTGATTAGAATGATGGTTTGCTGCTGGACATGTGTACAAGTTAAATTGCATTTATGGTCACTTCGAAAGAAATTGCATTAAACCTGTGTACAAGTTCTTATACACAAGGTGTATCAGTATTGTATTAAATTTCCCAACATCAATTTGACTCTAGTTCTTCTTTGACTTCAGTTCTTGGAGTATATTGGTTGCTTGATTACTGTGTAAATAACTGTGTGACAAGTGATGGATAATGTTTGAGAATACTTTAGAGGTTTTACATTATATATAATAAGGGCTCATCTTAGAAAGGACACACACAGACACACACATATGTACAGGGTTCGCACGCATCCTGGAATTGCTTTGAATGTAATTAATATTAATAGCACTCCTTGAAAGTCCTGGAATAGTCCTTGATTTTCAATACACCACTGGAAAAGTAAATTCACCGTAAACATTTTGAAAACAACAGCTAATCAAGCTGGGATCTCAGATCTAACAAGTAGCCTGGATAGCTGTCAAAACAATTTTTTTGTGGGGTCAATTTCCAAAACCCTCAGCAAGTTAGGACGTCGAAATGCACGGGTCAAAATGACACGGCGTGTCATGTGCTGCCATCTAGTGTATGAAATTACTAGCGCTGTGATTAACAGAACCGCATGTTATAGGATACTACACGAATTAGGATTTTTGAAACATATTCACACGAAGGGCACACACACATACTGTGTTTAGCTATAATATAGTTAAAGTGACGCAGGGTTTACGTTTTTCGATTAGTGTATGCTACTTGTTGATAAAGAAGATTTGTGTTTTACGGCCACTTTGTGCACGTGGTAGGATAAAATGGCCGAGCGACCTCCAAAGATAATGAAGCAAGGTCAAAGATGAAACACCCTTGTGCCCACGCCAAGATTCTAACATGGGTGGTAGTGATCTGTGATCCAACACAATACCATTAGGTAACGAAGGGCTTTATGCTGCATGTTGACAAAATTAGTTAGCGCTGTTAGGGTGTTAGTGGATTAAATTGACGTAATTTTACTTTCACTTGTTCACAAATTAATTGGTGGAACGAACTTGTTTACTGCTGTCAGTGTCATTACGCATTTAGACTACAGCAAGTGCAAGTAAAGTTGAGTTTAAGATAATTTTTGAAATAATTGATTTACTCTTTGGTTTTGGTCAATTCATAGAATTACTTATTTAATTGTGGATGAAAACAAAGCAAGGGTAAATACAATAGCATCAGAAATTAATGAATCTGGGTTTTCACTTGAGAAATATCGTAATGCCTCTTTCTCAAAATATCTTCCGGTGTGATAGTAGCGTCTCTGATTGGACTGTAGTACTTGTTCGTGCGTTTGTTCCGCGAGTGACATGTGCTATGAAGGAAAAAAAACAGTGCAATAAATGTGTAGTTAACAAGCAGTAACTCACATGGTTACAACAGGAAAATAATAACAAACGTGTTGCTAAATGCACCCTGTATTCTAAGACATTTGATGTATCCAATATGGGAGAAGCTTCTATCAAAATCCATGCACTTGGGGCAAAACACAGGGAGCATGCAAGTACGAATGGTGGTTCTAGGATCGTTCATTTCTTTACAAGTGGCAGAACAGCTAGAACATTGATGACTTCTGATGCAGGATTGTTAAAAACTACTGGTTCATCTAAGTCTCAGTTTGTCACATGTAAAATCGGAAATATTAAGAATGTTCAGAGTACTGAAATCTCATTACTCTTTTAATTCATCATCTGATGTTGGAACATTGTTCTCTGAAATGTTTCCAGACTGCAATTGCTAAACAATTTCATGTGGATAGAGAAAGTGTGCCTATTTTTTGTAATTTCGGAATAGCCCCATACCTGAAAGGTCTTCTAAAGAATAAAGTTTATGACAATAGTGGATAGGTGTTACTCTTTGATGAAATTCTAAACAAGAAACTTTGGAGAAAAAAACCAGATGGATATCCATGCACTCCTTTATGACAGGGTCCGTCAACTACATCTAAGCTTAGCTGGATTGAGACTGTTAAATATAACAAATTATATATTTTAGCATTAAAAACTATTATTGTATGAAATATTTGATACAGTTGGTTATAAATAACTAGGATATAATGAAATTTGTACAACAATAACTTTCTTAGAGCGAAGTGATTTTTCTGTCCCAGAAACACGATGTTTGAATTTCAATTGTCAGTTGGTCCAACGACCGTTGTGATCATTGCAATTGTAGTAGTTGTGGATTACAGTCATCAATGGTGATTTTGAAAATGGGGCAGTGAAATCTCTGTGGCTAATTCAGAACATTTTGTTAAGCCTATATTGTTTGTTTAAGGATACCCGAGTTAGGCAGGAGGATTTTATTTGTAGAAATCTGGCCACATATCAAGGTATATGTGAAAAAGGTGAAGGAGAAGAAACTAACCAACCCCAAAACAACATCATGATCATATGACACTTACATCAAGTACAAATGATCCCTTTATCATCGTGAAGTTGCTATCATTTATCGCGATTGCAAAAACATGTCTTTTGTGATATCTGATGTATTGCAGAATGTTGTATCTATAGTGAAGATTCAGAAATGAGATCTTCATGATAAAGATTTACTGTTCTTGCAAAAAAAGGTGCAACTGGGTTTTTGCAGCCGAGCAAGAACTAAAAATGTTTTTGGAGAACAAGGTTATAAGTGAGCTGAAATGAAACATGGAACTTTGAACTCGTTGTAGACTTCCTTGTTAGCCACTGCAAAAAGGGAAATCCCCAAATCGCCTTTGAAATATCCCCTGATCAGACATATAACATGTCTTTATCCCAGAGAATTGTGTAGATGTGGTAGCCGGCAATAAACAGGATTAGTCAAGTCTGCAGATGAATTTTCTGAAAAAGCTGAAACCACTTGAAATCTTGGCTTTATTACAAAATTGAACAGTCTTAGAACTGCCAAAGATAAAAGCCAAGAGTTAGCAGACTTAAAAATCAAACTCATTGAAAAAAGTTCATTCATTAAAAGATTAATGGATATAAATTGTGAATTCTTTGGACTTCATTAAAAGGAATATCCTCTCCATTGAGTATGTTTAATAAAGCAAAAAAAGGATTAAGCTTAGTATTCATGGTTTCTGGTGTTATAAGATTTGTGGTATACATACATTGTACTAGAGATTAGTGGATCTCAGCATACTTATTGTCTTACATTCACATATAAAAATGGCATCACATATCTGTTCCATTACCTGGTAATCAAATGTCAAAATACTCCTGGAAAATATTGATGGGATCCTAGATAATATGATAAACAAATGTCCTGAAACTCATGGAAAACCATACAATTGTATTTGTAGGAGTGTATGAAACCTGGATGTATGTACACACAAGGAGTAGAGAGCATGTTATTTCCCATTTTACAAATAGTTAGTTCAGCATGTGAATTGTTCATATCAAATGATGTTCACTTTATGGAAGTAATAATATAGTTAGATGAAGTTCATTGATTAATTGTCATGAAAGGATCAAGTATTACCATTCTTATCTTATGTGTTCATTTTTTCTACAGTAAAGCAGATTGTTTATAAAACATTAGGTTTAATCATCACTGTTGTTGTATTGTCTTGAATGATAATTTTAGAGTAGGATCAATTTCAAAATGATTTACTTATAAATACACTCATTTATTTATATTTTTTATTTCTCACAGACAAATGAGCAGGAGTTAAAGCAATATTTTGCTTCACATGGTGCTGTAAAAGATTGTAAAATAATTGCTGACAGAGCTGGAGTATCAAAAGGGTAAATGCCTGCAGTGCTGGTGGTTGTGTGTGTGTCTGTGTACACATGTGTGTATGCATGTGTATGTGTCTGTACATGCATCTTCACACATGGGGATGAAGCTTCCCTTTTTAAACAATTTGTTATTTTCTCATAAAATAATTTTATTTATTTACTTATATGTTGGTGTTAACTGCATTAGGTTTGATTAATTTTTTGCTTATGTGAATCAGGTTGACATTTGTGTTATATCTGTCACAGGTATGGATTTGTAACATTTGAATCCCAGGAAGATGCTGAAAAAATTATAAAAAATGAGGTACGATGGAATGTTGATTTTTTTACTGATACCATTCAGTGTGACTTGTAATTTGGCTGAAACAACATATATGTTGTTAATATTTTGATATTAATCCATCAGATGTTATAATAGTTTTAATATACTTTTAAATTTTCAGTCAGACAGTTTAGTGTTCAAAGATAGGAAATTAAATATAGGTCCAGCAATCCGAAAACAGGTAATGTCTTTAACAGGGAGATATAAAAACCCACCATAACTACTATTCATGAATCCAGAAAAACATTATATATCTACTAAAAGAAATTTCAATTAACATTGGATTTATTACATTTAATAACTGTGAGATTAGTTTATTTAACTAGGTGATGCTTTGAGAGAGTTAATAAACCTGTTTTGTTTGATTACAGCAGGCCTTTCCAGGAACACGAATATATGAGCCAAGCCTGTCACCAGGTAGCACGATACTGTATACAAATGGTGTCCCATACACGTTCCAGAATGGGATGGCAGTCTTTCACCCACCCGAAGGTTATCCAGTTCCTGCACAACCACAGGTAATTATACCTGCATGCTTGTTATTGGTGTTAGTGTTCGTTTACTATTTGTTTTTACATACGGCATTGGAATAAAAACAAATCCACTGCCCTGGCTGATGGCATACTTTGGTTATTAAGACGTATATAAATAAATTCTGGGAATTCTAACTTTTGTCACTTAATTCTTGAAGATATAATTGTTAATACTTGAAGCCCATTAGAACAATGGTGAATGGTTGTGTACACATGGCTATAGTACACATGGTTGTATTCCACACCCCAGTTACTGGGAGACAGATGGTACAGGAGGCTAACGGTCTCCTGTTTTGTTTAGTTAAGACTTGGTTGGAGCAGTACCGAGAATCATACCTAGCCATTCGTCTGGACTACAACCAGGCTGTATTTTTTTATGGATTCCTGTTTAGCTTGTACTGATTACAGCTAGTTCATCCATCTACTTAGTTCAGTTTTCTGAATAATGATAAGTACAAATAGTGATCCTTATATTGATAATGATGAACATCATATACCTGTAGTGCTAAGTTAATCATATAAGCACACACTGTTCAGTTTGCTTCTCAACACAAGTGATAACTCTGCCATCTCCCTCTGCAATTGTAAAGGTAACATGCCAGGAACTGCTGCAGTACTGAGGCCTAGTTCAGGCCAAGTATAATGGTGAGGACCTCTTCTAAACAAATTTTGCTGTTGTTTCTGGGCAGCAGTTGCTTGTCTTTCACCACCTCCACTCCTTGTTATATACAGATATTTGTAACTTATGTTCAAATGAATGCCTTTTAATGCATGCGCAGCATGCCTAGTTCATTGGTATTTTTCTCTAAACATGTTAATATTAAGTTTTGTATTCTTTTTTTGAACCTGTTTCTGTGTTTCTGCTTTATACTTTTAACAATTTGGAGTTCTTCTGGTCCGGTATAATTTGGCTGGGCAGCGTTGAACTAGGCAGCAGCATTGTGAATGTAGTAATGTTGACTTTGTTAATTGACCAGATGTTGTTTGTTCCTGGCCTGTTTATTCCATAGTGTTTTCTGACCAGTCTCCTGATGGCCACATCTGGCACTGGTATCAGCCTTTGGTGTCACTTTGGTCGGATGGACATTGTTTAGGAACTGATTGTTAGAGTTCTTCCTGTACACCAGCCATGCTGTCATTGCATCATCAACAGTTACTGTGCCAACAAAAAAAAAATCAGTTAGGAAATGCTATACATCATTCATTCAACAAAATATGTCACTTTAACATTGGCTGGTTCCTAAATTGATGTTTATATATATATATATATATATATATATATATATATACTACAGTTTTCTGAAGCCAGTTAAAAATATGGTGTATGGCTGAGGTACATGGCTCTTTCTAATCACACTTGTTTACTGCATTGGACAGTGTCTGTTTTTAGCATTTATTACTACTCTTGTGAATGGCTTCAGATCTAGTGGAAGAAACATCAAAGTTTTACTAATTAATTGCTGGGTAAACTAAAAGGAAGACTAGTTTTATTGATAATTTTTTTAATTACGAGAATCCTGCTTTTTCACCACACTAAAACCATTTGGTTGTAGTAGAGGAATTTCTGTGAATTATCCCTCTTTTTGACAAATGAAGGTTTTTGTTATGGTAATATTGGCTGTTTACTTAATGTTCTGAATATTCTTAAATCTAGCTATATAAATTAGTTACTGACAGTAGATTGTAATTTACATAATTTAGGGTGTAATAAGGCTCGAATACTAAGTACGTTCTGATTGTTTTGTGGTAACATGGAGCGTGGTTACATTTCAGCCAGCATATCCAGTCATGATGGCTCCCTATCTCACACAGCCTAGTAGTACATACGCCTACCAGCAGTCTCCGGTAAGTATGATAAAACATCTGTGTTCAGATCTTGTCTATATACCAGTATTAATCAATCTTAATAGATTATACATAAAGAGGCCAAGTTTATTAGTACCATCTCTCAGTTTTATACAGTACACATTGCTGAAGTGTAGCAAATAATAAATGGACTCCAATACTTTAAATATGGGTAACATATTGTTCAGATGATTTATGTTTAACTCAGTATGTAAATGAGATATTCTGTAATACATGAAGCAACCTATTGTGAAAAATTGGAAAGTGAAATTCCTGAGCTAACTGAACAGTTGGCACTGGATAGATGGTTTTGAGTGCATAACTTGTCTGTCAGGGTGATGGGTATGTTAGGAAAGAGTCTGTCTTCATGAATTGTGGTTAATTACTGTGTTTTATGCTATATGACTGAAATGTTTAATGTGATTTCCTCTCTCCCCCTCCTCTCTGTGTTTCTCCAACATACAGAGATAAACTCCATAAACCGAGCTATGGTAATCACTTCTGGGAATCAGTATGCAGCTAACAAATCAGAATAGTACATCTGGCTGTGTTTACTGTATATTATTGTAAATTACTGAGGCTACTTTTAGCCATTTTTCTGCCATCCATTAATTGCCGGAACTGTCTGTCATAGCCAGATGTCATACCTTCCTTAGACTAAATTGCTTCAGCTGATTCCTCCAGAACTTCAGGCTCTTCAGGGGAGAGATAATATTACTGTTGCTGGCTACTGCCATGAAAGATCAGGTGTAGATATTTTTGGATATTGCCTGTTGTACATATTTGCTCTTGAGTGTGCACGGGGTGGGCTATATTTATGTCAGTGTTGGCAAGTACTCTTGTCTTCTAGATATTGTGGTGTTAAGAACTGGGTCACGTTAAGTACATTTTCTTTACTTGTGATGAATCAAAACTATTAATGAAATGTTGGTCTTAATCAATTGACCTGCTGATCCAAAGTCCTGTATATTGTTATTAATTTACCAGTAATACCAATCGAATTACCCTAGATTCGTTTTTGCTACTGTCCTGATGTTGGCTTATATAGATAAGCAGGAGTAGTTATAAACAATTGGAGGAAGAAACTGAAGCATGTATTCATAAAAAAAAATGGCTAAATCCAATTGATAATATCCAGTGCAGCAACTGTTCATCAGATTGTTGTCAGACTACTGCTTTTGATAAAACAACTAGAAAAATGTAACCCGGTCAATCTATGATATGTTTTACTTTCCATCACCCCTCTCCAGGCTTGTCTGAAGTGAATAACTTGTGTACAGTTTGAACTGAAGATGATAAATTATCGGTTCTGAAAGATACTTGGTTGTGTTTTACAAGTGTCAAGCACCAAATACTTTATCAAATAGTTCCAGTGATCCTGTTGTACTGCGACTATGAAAGTAATAATAACAGTAGTAACAGTAGGATAATAATAATAATATTAGTTTCTAGTAATAATCTCGAACCATGTGTGATTGTTAAATATTATAATTTTTATATACAACTCTACCAGAGATTATGCTGTCTGTCAAAGTTATCTATTGAATAGGAATCAAATCAAGTGGAGGTTGTTGTCATATAAACATGCAGCTTTTAGCCATAATTAATTTGACCATTACATGGGGTGATTAATTAGGGTAGGCTTCTTCACAACTGTGTTTATGTAACAGAACACTGGTTACATTTGGAACTATGGCGTTTGTTTTTGTAAAGTTACAGGCCTATTAATTGTAACGCTGAAAATGTTCTCCAGAAGTATAGGTTAGTGGTAGTGATTTGGTATCCGCTCCTATATGTAGTGAGATGTTCACTGGTCTTCCCACTCCCACCTCTTGTCCCAGTTTCTCTGGCTATCATCTTGGCTGCCTGGATCCAAAACCATGTAACCTACCTAACTTCCTGGATGCTATCAGACCTGGCTGGCTGGCTCTATGTGTGTGTGTGTGCGTGCGTGCGCGCGCGCCAGTGAGCTAACCTCTATCAGGAGATCAGGTTTCAGTAGCTAGAACTGTGCTTGCTTCCTTTTGGGTCTGATACTACTAGGCTGTTGTTGAGCTGTTTGTTGGTGGGCCTACATTTTCCTATGGGGGAGTGGATGGTATTTGTGTTTCTGTATTGGTTGGTTTATGTACCTGACCGGGTCAGAAAATAGCGTATTTCAGATACAGACTTGTCTCTAGCTGGCTCCAAATTCCAGGTATAGCATTCAGTAAATCACACACATTAGGAGATACAATTTTTTGACTGGTTTTCTGTTAAATTAATATATCAACTACTATTAATAATACTGATTATATAATAATAGCAGCAACAACAGCAACAACAGTAATAATAATAGACAACCTCGAAGCAAGCTGATTTACATCTGTAAATGGTAGACTACAACTTGTAATTGTTATTAATCTGAAACATATTAATTTGTTTATCAAGTGTTATTAATCTTAAATATATTAATTATTTTGTCAAGAATGTTTTGATAATAATTAATATATGTATTGGGTGATGTTATCAAACTTGCCTGTTTTTGATGTATGCATAAAAATTCTATTTACTAAGCTATTTTGTGCCTAGAACTGATCTTTATTAACTTTATAATCTTACAAATGATTGTAAATTAAGTTGATGATACCGTGTTAACTAATGATAAATTATTGTTTCTTTAGACAGTTGATAACTTCTGTGCATTTAATGCAAAAATGTTGATAGGGCACTCCAATAGTGGAGTGCCTGGTAAGAACACTACCACAAACCTACGATAGGCCTAGAATTTGACCCATACCTGTGTTTGTGGGATGTTTTAAGATGCTGTTGCTTCTTGACCGTATGTCCCAGGTGTGATGAGCGAGGATGCAGACAAACTCATTCAACCTTCGTTCTTGTGTTGTTGATGTTGAAATTAAGTCCTGCCATAATTGTATGCTTTGTGCTTATATGAATAATGCTTAGTGATTACAACTAAATTTTGTTAATACATTTATTGCCATAGAAATAGATAATATAACACCTGAAGATGTATCATTTTGCATTATCGCAAGTCAGTAAAACATAGCAGTATTGTATAATTATCATGCTTTTAGTGCATTTAGAGATGTATCACATCATGTAATAGGACAGTTTGGGATGTAATACAATCACACAAATGTTGCTGAAATCATGAACATCTGATTTTTTTAGATCAAGGGTTGCATTTAGAGTGCTGGATTTCTGTGTTTTTCGTTGTTATTCCCACATTATTTCAAAGCTGATGTGGCTTTATTGGTGCAAAAATATTTTTCTTCTGCAATTTATTTACAGACATATTTTCATGAATACTAGAGAGAAAAATTTAGTTACTGCCCAGCTGGGTGTGACTTCACTTTAGTGGTTAGGGGCCAACCACTAGTGTTAGGGGCCAATCAGTTATAAGGGGGGCTAGTTGACTTGCTAGTAATTCATAATGTTTATGCATTTTGTGTGAGCTGCACCTTTAGAACTGAAATATATAAATACATTAGAATAATATGCTGTGCACAGCTATTACACACATAATTCAAGTTACAAAAGAAATATATCTTGCCATTTTATTGTGAAACTAATGATTTTGTTGTTGCTAATAAGCCTGAAGCATGATGACGTCACAAACCAAAACAAACCAGCCGCGCTTTGCATTGTGGGATTTATATGGGGTCCACTGAGCGATAATACCGGAATATTCCCGCCATTTTAACCTTAAACGTCAATGTTCAGGATCTGTTATAATCATGCCAAAAACTAACTTGTTTTGGTTTTTGATGTCATCATGCAATGGGTCTATTGATCTAAAATGTTTTTTGAGAATCAGTGCAAAGCATAATACACTTATTCAATTAATGTAAATTAAAATAAAATTGTGATTATGATTTTAATTTTTACTCTTTTGAGATAAACAGGTCTACTGATTTATTTGTGTTTTTAAAATAAATAATATAACAGATAATATTTTAATAAGCATAAATTAATAGTAGTCATATAATTATAAAGGTTGAATAATAAGTATACTTTGTTTTTGTTTGTCTGTATTCCTGAAGTATGTCCATTAGCAAAAATCTACAGCATTATTACCTTTATCATATCCCTGTGTGCATGGTACACTATAACATTTACACTATTTTGTTAGCATTCTTTACACTGACAAATAGGTGCTTTGTTCTGTCAGAGTTGTTGTGCTGAATGCCGTTGGTCATTGTTATCTTTGTTGTGAAGCTTTCACCAACCTGACTTATCTACACCCACTATAGTGTAGAGTTGTCATACCAGATTATCTACTGATGCTCTCTGTTGATGCAGCTAGTGTTTTGGAGTACTAAGATAGTAGACAGTGTTTTGTTGTTATTATTATTGTTTATATACAAGTAATACATATTCCTAATCACGATGTTTATGGGGCAGTTTAAATAACTGCATGGCAAAGCAATATTATGTAACAAACATGAAGAGATCATAAACATGTGATTTTTAAATTAAGATTGGAACTGTCACCACATGACGGGGCTTTATAATTATATGGAAGTTACAATTTGCAAGTATTCAACAGGGTGGAAAGAAACGGCAGAGCTTACAAAAATGGAAGTGTTTACTGAATATATAAAGGAAAGTCAAATTTTTATGGAAGTTGTTTGTCAACTTTTATTATGTGCAGTAAAGTAAATACTAATGCCTTAAAGGTAAAATCTAGTGTTAACACCACTAACATGACTTATATTCAGTGTTATCCTTTTTCATCACAACCTATTTTAGTTCATTACATTAAAATATTACTGGGAATGGCTTAATGTTAATGTGGAATTTGTGCATTAATGTATTGATTGTCTACTCTATTGATACATCTATTTTATATTTCTTGATAGACCCATGTTATACAAAACAGTTAACTGGTTAGACTACAGAATGATGTTGAAGAATTACTGTGTTCTAATGGATAAAGCTGCTGCGTTTTAGAAAACTGGCCATTCAACAAGTTTTACATTCTGTTTTGAAGTGGGGCTGTTTAAAATCTGATTTATCACAACAAAAATATTATGTTGGACAAATCTTGGCTGATGTCTTGGCAGTGTACATGTCTCTCCTGCCACAATTATACATTAAACTGTTATCTAATTCATAAGCCAGTGCAGGGTAACACTATTCATCTTTCATATGGACATGCTATAGTACCCAATCAGTTGTATGCTGATATTACATTGACTACTTAAGTACCCAGCTTATTTTACAATACTTTTTACAAAGCTATTGCCATACAATAAATGACTTTAATGCTAGTAATTCTTGGAAAGAAGAGTGATGTGCTAATTTTTTTTATTTAACATCACACAGAGAGTGATTATTAGTGTGATAATGTGAATGTTGATCAGAGCAGAAGTGTTTGTGCATGCATTATCACGTGCACACGCACACATACACACACACACAGGGAACAATTGTTTATGTTCTCTGCATGTGTGGGTGTTCTTTTAATGTCCACAGATCTGTCAATATTATTTTATTGCTTAAACTGTAGAAATTTTTACAGTTGTACATTATAGTAAATTGATCCATTTAAAATGACTGGGTATACCTAAGTTGCATTTTTGGAACTGAACATATTAGCAACATTAATTAATGCATGTATTTATTGAGTTTTTCAGTAAAATCAGGAAATGTAATTACTGGGAAGTATTCCATAAAGCATATATATTGGGGATCTTCAGTAGGACATTTACTATTGCACTGTGTTAAGTAGTTATGTTAAGAAATAGAGTAGGTTGCCCAACAAACAATACCAGGGTCAAATTGGTGGGCATCAAGAGCCTACAATGGCACAAAGCGGCATTGGAAACAAACGTAGCCGGGTCTCTACTGGAGAGTAGACTGGTCATATGACCCGGGTCCCAGTTTAAAAAAAGAACTGTGGGTTGCAGATCTTCAGATCTGAGCTAAAACTCCAGTGTTACCTGTGAATATGTGTGTAGGGAATTCAGATGATTAGATCAAACATTTCAATATCACTCTTTGGCCATGTATAATGTTCTAGACATGATCTGTGCTAAGCCTTAAAAAACCTCGCTCACTCAAGCAGACACATCACAAGTTACTAAAGAAGGGTATGCGAAGCATTCATTTTTATTCTATCATGAGGTTGATGGTTAAAATAATTAATATTCAGCAATTTTAAATTCTTTTTTGTGTTATCCGTCATGCAAACGTGAATGTTTTTTCTGTTATCCATCATGCAAACAGTTCTAGTATATACAAATCAGTTTGGACAAGTAATGCAGTAAACCAGGAAGTATTCTTCAGAGAAAATACTGGTTGGGAACAATTTTGTTATTCTGATAGAGAATATAAATTAATAAGAGGTCACACATCATCAAATAGGTTCTTGGTTTAGTGTTAAAAAATATATGCACAAATTATTATTCTAAATTTCTATGGACAAAAGCTGTTTGGATAGCTACGTGGCGCTGTTTACAACAGTGACCGTTTTATTTGGTTTTGTAGGATGGTGGGGGTGTTTTGTAGGATATTGGGCTGTGATTATTACTTAACACTGGTGATGTGGTTATGTGTTTCAGACAGTAGGAGGTACTGCTAGCCAATGGCGCTGCTGGACACCTCAGGTAAACGGTTGTCTTCTAATATAACACACCCTTCCCTCACTGCCTGAAAATAATCACTCATAAATTACCTGTAATACAGGTTACGTCTTCCCTTGAGATCAGTCCTACTGGGTCAGTACTTTGTAGAAACCCAAGCTAATATTTTATTATCCCACTTTAATAAGCTGTCATTTATTGGTGTTAAGAGTATTTATATGTGTGATCATCTGAGCATGTACATTGTTTTTCTGTCTATTAGATTCATAAAAGCTGTTGCTTAAAGATGTGTGATGGTAAAAATAATTTCTTTGCTGTCCTCTGTATGTTGCTGTGTAGGGTAGACATGTCTTATCTCTGCCTGGTTAATTATGTGTGTTCCTCATAGAGTTTATCAGGTGTCAACATTTCAGTCCCTGTTTTATGTAACACTTGCCATTACCACTAGTTACTACTATGTCTAAACCAATTGCGCTGTCATTTAATCAGGTAACCACAGTTATTGTATCATACACTGCAATACGCTGATTTAAAATTTATAATGAATTCTTCATTAGAATATATGTATTTGATGCGAGGGTGGTTTCACTTTGCTAGTGTAGTTAAATATGAATGTTGTGTAGAGGAATGCAAAATCCAAAACAGATTCACTGCATGTTTATATTAAACCTTGTGTTATTTCATGTGTCAGGGATGGTATAAAGAATGTATGAACTATATTAAGAGCTGTTAATGGTAATATTTAAATGATCCAAGTTTTGTACAGTAAACTTGTGCTGCTAGTGATTTCACTATTGACTCTTTCTCAATTTGTTTTGTTTTAATCTAACTATTAAATATTAAATTATGATACTATGATTATGTTTATAGTACACAGAATGGGCTGAATATTATATAATATAGGCAGAGAATACTGTTCATCGTTCAAATGGGACTGCCCTGAATGTAAGAGATAGAAGCGCTTAACAACTAAATTCATTGTTAAACCTAACAGCAGAAACTTGTACATACACAAACTATTATTGCTCTGCCACTAATCTATATCTATGTGTGTGTGTTGTGTTTTGCTATAAATGTTACACTTGGAAGGCAGACAGTACATCAGTATAGATAGTCAGCAGGTATTTTTGGTTATGATATTAGGTTGTTGTTAGCTCATAGTTGATCTTCATTACAACCAGAACTCATTAGATAGTGTTGTCTGTTAAAACATATCTTTTACTTGACACTGGCCAGCATTTGTCTACTGTTTGTTGTACCAGCAATTGGTTTCTATTTAAGCTGTTTTTCATTTTTAAATCTTATTGTCCTTGTTATCAGGAGGCATTTCATGGAAAACATCTTTGAAATATTGGTTATAAACTGGTTTGTGTGTGTGTGTCAGAGAGAGAGAGAGAGAGTGTGTGTGTCAGAGAGAGAGAGAGAGAGAGAGTGTGTGTGTAAGTAGTCATTGGTTCAAAGTATACTTACAACAGTGTTGTCCATTAGCTAAGCCTGAAACTACTTGCAAATTGTGTGATGTACTCGGGATGACTTAATTATGAATGTCTAAGTAACTGGACCTTAAGAAAACTGTTGATACTTGAAGGGCAGGAAATCTGGGTGATAGTTGTTGTTCTGGCATCAAGTTTCATGGTCTCTGGCAAGAGTTGGTTAGTTATGTATATTACCGGTGCCAGCTACATCAATCAAAATTGTGTTTATTCATCTCTGAAAGTGATCCTGTTTTGTCAGCTGTCATTTCATTATATGTCTATTATTAAATAGTCAAGTCTGTTAGTGACGTATAAAAAAATGAAAAATGGTGTACTAAACCTGTAACAGCCCTGGAATTGCTGCAATAACCTGATGATCCCATGCTTTAATTAGCATTATCACAGTAATAGTATCCTACCTACGGTACCACTTCCAGTGTATGTGTACTGTGATGTAATTACAGAGTCCTATTGGTGCTGTGCCAGCTGGAGCTACAAGTCAGTACGTTTATACTCCGGTGATACATCCAGGAGAGATGATGTACCAGCCAGCTCAGTATCAGCCTACAGATCTAACCGATGCGTCTATGATAGAGGCAGCTGCTCCACCTGCTGAGGTACACTTCTTTATTATCATTCAGCAATTACAGTGTACATTGTACAAGTCTAGGTGTATAGTTAGACGTTGTAACATAGCCAGCTCATATATTTAAGGTACCTTACCTAACAAAAATTCTAGAATTTATTTGGAATAATCTTTAAAATTGCTCTGGGTAACTTACCAATTTGATGGGTGATGGCTTAACATGTTCATGTTGTGGGATAATTGGTTATGGTAAGCTGCTAAAGCATTTCATTATTAAGTTAAGTTGTCCACACTTTAAAAAAATTATTGTGGTGAAAGGTTTTTGCAGTCATTCACTGCACATATTTCTTAATTACAAATTACTATACTTAGTGTTTAGAATATAAAATTGGGTGCTGTTTTGGTATTTTTAAAAGAAAGTGCTTGTTACACATTTGGAGTGTGTCCTTCGTGGTAGTTGGTCGAGAGCTGTAGGGTTTATATGTGTTTTGGCCTCTCTTTAATTGTAAGATGTTGATCCTCAGAAGATAGTATTTCTTTCGTCACTCTGTCAGTGTATTGAATGTAACTAAACTTCTGAAATCTTCTTAATCTTGTAGAAAAAAGAAAACAAAGGAAAACATCTAAATTTGACCAGTCAGTAGAAAAGGCATTTGAAATGTTTAAAGCAGTTTTAACATGTGTTTGTTGATCATATTTCTCCTTTGTTATTGTGATGTTCATATGCAGCCACTCCTATCACCTCACTTCCTTTCCTCTATTTCTCCACCTCTAATGGTGTTCTGTGTGAGAACACATGAGCTACTGCCATCAGAAGTTTACTTTCAAATGTAAAGAAGATTTTCAGATTTTGAATTATTCTTGGGTTGTCACACAGAAGCCCATTAGTACTAAGTGTATCTTGTCACATACCCAACTCTCTCCTCTTTGGCTTCCTGCTGTTTACTCTATTGCACCGTGTTTATGGTTGGTTCATGGTTTTGTTTCAAGAGCACATTTTAAACTAGATTGGTTACATTACTGTGTGCTTATCATGTTTCGTTGAACAAGTTGAATTATTTGGCTAAATTGAGCCGTTTGTGGCTAACACAGTATTTTTTAGCTAATAAAAAAAGCAATTCTGAAGTTCTTGATTAAATTTCGGTGCTACATTGATCCTATATGTGCTTTTTTGGTAGCAATCAGTCTGTTTATACTAAGCAAAAGTGTCATGATTATAGCTAATTACTACGTGTGATTTATGCTTTTGTGTATCAGATTTGGCTATCACCTTAATTTGATATAAATCTGTGCAGCTTCTTGATGTTGAGCAATGTACAGTGAGATATATATATATATACGTAACTGTTCATCAGTTATTTCTCAGTAATCCCAAGTTGTATAGGAGATTTATATATTTTTATATAATTATAAATGAGATACAGAACAACTTGGGTAGAAACCAATTTGATGCATTAGAATTAAAAAGCAAGTCATGTAATGTTAAAGGAACTAAATTGTATTGAAGAAATGCATCTGTGTATGCTACCTCAATAGATCTTGGATAAGAAACAAATTATTTAATTGAAAATTGATTTATCTATTGAGAAAACAAATTGCATGTCTTAAGCATTGATTGCTGGCACTTCTAGGATTAATAAGCTCCTGATCTGTTTATCTGCCAATATATTTGTTGATTCATGAACCATACCTGCTACCTGCTGTGCATATCTGTACCTACCTCCGCTTGTGGCTGCATGCCCAAGTGTTCTCAAACTTTAGGGATGCCTTCTTTTCAGGGCAGTATTACACGGGAAGTCAGTACCCCGGTGCAACATCACTATGCTGAACAGCACATGACGCCAGATCAAAAACTTCTACGTCAACAGCAGGCTGGTACTCCAGTTGTCAGCAAAAAACCCATGCCTTACACCACGATGCAGTACCATCCGGCTGTTGGCAGTCTGTTTGCTACACCCCCAACCACTCCAAGCCCTCTTGCTACACCTGTCAAAATCTTTGCGCAGCCTCAGCACCTGCTGACCACAGCTCCAATGATGACACATGATCAGATGGAACACCACGATGATGGTACAGTTGGCACCCCTATGACACCACCGGTTACACCACAGACTAAATTAGGCTGTTAACTGGGCTTTTTGACCTTATAAATGATTACGTGGTCAGTATGTGCTTCGAGTGAGGGGACTGTAGAAATTATTGTTTGTTATGAGAGAGAGAAAGCTCTAAAGAGCATGTCTATATGTCAGTGTGCCACTAGATGTCTGATTAGGGCATCTTTGTATAAATAAAATTGCCACTTTACTCAAAATCTCCAATGTGAACCATTCAGTTGTGTAACATGGAATGGGGTTGGTTTAAAGATGGGTGTTCATTTCACTAGGGTGCTATATATTTATGTGATTACAGCTTGAGTGTTCATCTCTTATTGATCTCCAGCAGTGATCAGCCCAAAACAAAATGCCATTATTACAACTTACAGTTGTTTTTTTACATTTACCTTGTTTAGATATTCCGACGAGGGTAACCTTATCAAGTACACCATTATTATTGTGCGTAACTCATAACATATGGCATGCATATCATATGAAATGATTATGCCAGAGAGTTCCTTCTTAATCTGTGATTACATTTTAACAATGGGGAAAATTAAATATTCAATAGACAACACCTAGTGGACATAGTTCTTTGATAGAGTGTAATTATTTTGTAATCTTGCCTTCAGTTGTTGAATGCTTTGTTTTCATGCCTCCTTATCTGACTGTGATAGTGTTAAATGGGTTTTTACACTACAAACTTGAACTGATCTTATTGAAGGTCCTGTTTATATTTGTACATAATTGGTTGTAATGCTGTTTCCTAGTATAGCGATGGCCTTTGGTGAATATTTTATTTATTTATTCAACTGTGGCTGTGTACAGATGGATTGTTTGTGTCAAAACGGTTCATTTTAGAGATTTTAAGAACAAAGTGAATGAGATAATTGGCAGCTGTTGCTCCTCACTCGAAGAATCACGATCAAACTAGGTAAAGAACCCCTGATATCTGTGTACTTCTTATTGTGGCTGTTTTTACATGGGATTGGTAAAGGTTTTACTGGTTAAGAGGTATTACTTGGCACAGTGTTCACTTAAAAGAAAATGTGTACAGAGAAAAAAATACGGAATGCTTGGTGGTGGTCAGCACACACAACATACACATATTATGGTGTAGGGTGTCTGATTAGAACAATAATTTATTTAGACAGCATTAAATAGGTGTTGTACTAAATGATAATATTTACTTAGCGCAGTGATGCATTATACATATATGTTTATCTAATATGTATTCTGATACACGTCAGACTGTCTGTATGTGTGTATGTTGTTTGGTGGAGTAATTACGCAATGACTGTAGAGCTGCTTTATAGTGCTATAAAGTGTACAACGTATGTAGGTTAATGTTTGGCTAAGGATGAAGTCTTTGTATAAGCATACTGGTTCTATTATTTAAGTTCTATATGTAAACAGGTAAGTTATCGACATGCCACGCTTGTGCTTTGGAGTAAGTGACCTTATTTCCCCCAAAAATCAAATGAAAGTAGATAGTTCATCCTGCGTGCCTTGTCGAACCAAATTTTGTACCGAGGTGCCTGAACTTTGTGCCTTTTTAAGATAAATAATATGAATTGTTCCTATGGTGCATTAAATAATGGAACATGTGCCTTATAATGAATGATTATTCCTTTTTTTGTCATTTAATGTGTATAATTTATGTTTTACAAAAACATCAACAAGTGGTAAAAGTTGTATTGATAGGTAAGTGTGATGTACAAGTTGGTTTGATGTAAATAGGTTCTCTCTGCTTTGTGTTAGATGTGTGGGCTCAGAATGGGTAGGTTTGGTTTGTCTTCATTTGTACAGGTATGGTGTGATACTATTGAAATACCTGGTCAACAGGAATTGAAAGCAGTTGAATTTGTTGATTGTCGTGCATTGATCATTTTTGATCTCCGGGCATTGTTTGTGTGCGAGTTTGAACTGCAAGTTGGCATCTTGTAATACATACTTTTAATAGTATAATATGCCTTCATTTATATATTCCTGAAAATTACAAGCTGTGTGCCTGGGTTGGTTAACTTGTTGTCTGTCATCATATTTAGATACTTATTGCTTAATTGTTGTAAATAACTAATCATTGTTGCCGTAGGTAAGCTTTAATCTTCCTGTAATGAGGGCTTTGTTAATCATCTTCTAACCAAACTATATCAACATCGCAATGTATTCCAGAAACCTTTAAATGGATCTTTATATAAATTGATTGTCATGGCTTGCTGAGTAATTCTGTCTCTGTCCTTTATCTGCATGCTTTGTTTTGAACAACTGAGATTAATCATAATTAACCAGGTAATTGGTTTTTAGACTGATCTTTTTAATTTTGAAATTATTTAGAGTTAGTGATGAAAGCTGTTGATTTCAGTTTTCAGAGCATATCATTTACTTTGTGGTCATGATGCCTCGTTTTATTGTGCAATTGAGTAGCATATAGGAATTACTGAGTTTTTTTTGTATATTTGTTCTAATATGTGTACATACCCCAAGTCTTGACAATATGTGTTAGTTCGTTTAGAGGCCAGTAGTTAATGCTACTGACTCCGTCATTTATGAATCTCATAAAATTGTGATTATTTTTATATATATGGACACTGTTGTATCAATACTTCATTATTACTATTATTATTATTATAATGATTATTATTATTACTATTATTTGTTATGTTATTCCAGTGTTTAAACTTGTTTAATACAAGTTCGTCCAGTCTGTACAATGGCTCCAGCTTAATGCACATACAGAATGTGGCACAATCTGTTAATATGTGTTGGTCACATGAACACATTGGCAGGTTGTTGTTATAAGTATGTGAAGTATGTGATTTAATCTAGTTAGATATTTTCGGTCCTGTGTCATCTGGATGTTGTCATTAGGAAGAGAGAGCAGGCGGCCGAGCATTACTGCTTTGTGTTGTCTTTGCATTGTTGAACATAGACGTGTTTGTACTTGTGGCAGGTAACAGCTAGCTTTAGACCAAGTAATGTAATCTTTTATTTGGTAACCATAAAAGGTCTTTGTCAGTCATGATAATATACAGATTTCTCTATACACATGAGAAAATAATATACCATACGACCTTTGTAAACAGTGAATGTCCAACAGTATTATTTTATGAGGCTTACACACATTTTATTTTAATATTTTACTGGCTAAGACTAAGCTATATTTATACTGGAAACCAAATGCAGAATTTTGTTTAAGTATTTATATAATTGCAAAACTATTGACTTTAATTTACTGCATCATGTGTGTACTTCTGTTTTATCCTCTCTGTAGTCTAATGAGAAGCGCAACTTTATTTTAGACAGTTTAGTAACAAGTTTTTTATATACTATTTGGTCTTTCATTCATTTAATCTCTGTCGCTATATATTGTTATTGTTTCTGTAAGTGTACTTAGAATGTACGTAAGGTGTTCAATGTCTAATTATATACTGTGTTAACATAATACTGGTAGCCAGCCAAGGACTGTATAGGGAATGTAAATAGGGATATATGCTCAGATCATTTTACCTGTAAGTTAGAATGAATAACTATACAGATTATTGGTGTAATGCAGATTTGGAACGGATGTATTGTAAAATACTTGTTTTCCATGCTGTGTGATCAAAAGCACCTCACTGCATGTACTGGATAAATTCTCTTTGTGTAGGGAGGAAATTGTACAAAGTGCATATGATTCTTGTGTCAATAAATGCAAGCAAAAAAACTGATATAAGTTTTTCTTATTGTGAAGAGTGAACGTCGTAAAATAAATTCTTATCAGTTTTAACAAGTTTTAATTCTATAAGTGACCTTGTGAATGTTAACTAATGTCCAGCAGAATGTCATCCTGAAATTTAGGATTCTTCCGTCATCTCCGATACAGATGACCGTCTCTCAATTTTCGCCATGATGGAATTGAGAATTTATAGCAGTTATTTAAAAATGCAATATACACTGAAATTCTCAAAACTGTTCTTGATATTCGCCTGTTCAAGATGAATTTTCTGGTAAATTAATATTAATTATTATGCACGTCTAGGCAATTTAAGGTAATTAAAATTTCACTGAACAGCCACACTCGACGGTTCTTATTAAATCTACATTTCTGTTATCTGGTGAGGTATATGGATCAAGACGGTAAATGTGGCGTTATCTGATTAAGATAGTTGGCACTAATTAGATGATATAAATTAACGTGGTTCTGAGGCTAATATCAGGTGGCTTCAATATTCTGTAAAGTGCAAGTGATGGAAATTGTCATTATTTTTTACACCATCCACAGTTCTTGCTCACGTGTGTGGATACACCCACTCATCCACGTTTATTAATTTAAATGGCAACAAGACATACACAGATAAACCAGTTTGTATGCAAGCGTAACATAAACGAGCGTAACGCGTGCAGTCTTCCTGTAATTTTGAAAACAGTTCCGGTGTAAGATCAGGACAGTTTCAGTATGGATGCCCAGGAATTGGGCCCCGATATAATTGATGATCTTCACGACGTATGGAAGTCGTCATGAACTGTTTTGGCACCAAAAACCTTTCGCTCGAACTTTGTGCACGGAATCTAAGACGGAAAACTGCATGCGAATCACTGCGAGGCTCGGGCTGATCAACGGTGCCCACGCCAATCAGGAGGGCAACAATGGCACACAGTTCACCAGCTTATGATCGCCGTAGATACCTGGTCACAGATAGGCGAATAAATAGTGAAACAACGTAGCCAGGAAGGCGGTTTTGATAAATCGGTGTTATCTCGATTTGAAATCGAAGCTCGAATTCGGGGATATTTCTGTGTAAACACGCCTTGCTTACCTGCCCAGCCTCCCGTAGTGTTGTGGGCTATAGTCTGCGCTGATTAAGTGACTGGGTATTCGAGTTATGTGTAAACGCTTACCCTGGAGCAGATCACCAGATGCTGGGCTATACGCGCGCGCCGCTCGGCACGGAGAAAAGGCCGCCTTCTCGATCGCCATGTGGCAACCGCCTGAAAACAAACCACGGTCGGACGTTGACATCAGAGGGGAAATACATTGACGTTTTGCGTAAGACATAGGCATCGCTGCAACCTCTGATTCGGTAGAGATTCTACAACGTGCGGCGGTTCAGCGGTTAATACACTTCTAGTCAAAACCAATAATAGATGGCTTGCTTGCCGTATTTGTTTTATCCCGTTGTACGTCAGCCACCAATGACTCGATAGGCCATTAGAGCAAAATGGCTGGCTTTTGGATGGTCGAATCGAGGCACACCGGCTAGTGGTAGGCTCACGCTAATAGTGTTGAATAGATTACCAGTTATCACAACACCGGATCGAACGGATCAGATGGCTCTCTCTCTCTCTCTCTCTCTCTCTCTATATATATATATATATAGGTGGTCTATAAGCTTACCTGGTTCTCATATGAATGTGTAGTGAATAGGATGTAGCATGCCATCGGAAAAGGGTTAGTAATAGGGTCTTTGGTCACCTCTTAAGAAACACAAGAGGATCGAATCCACGAGGTGTAGAATTCAGGACAAATAGTGTTTACTAAATATGTATCTATCTACGCTGCTCCATACACTAACAGCGCATTTTGGAAACCTTTTGCGTTAAAGTATCCTTAAGAATTACTGATTAAATGGCATGATTTTGGTTGAGGGCAATCAACGCCGTCTTTTATGGGACACGATATAATGTTGTTTACATGTTATTTGTGTCTTTTAATCACCTATAGCTGTAGGGAGTTAGTCAAACTCTCCTCGGCATACCCAAATCGTAGTCCTCTGAAGGACAAACACCATCCTACAGATCCCTTCTCTCTCAATGCCAGATGGATGCATCCTCTAAATGTGCGACACATTTTCTGTCACCTTAATGGCAAGAGAACCAATTATTACCGCGTCATATTTACGTAGGGTTCGTTATTATTTTAAAGAGAAATGGATCTTTAGATAGTGAGATATAAAAACAATCCAGTTCAGACGGCGACGTCTTAACAACATTATAGGCCCCCGGGCAAAGCAGTGCACTGGGGCCCCTACCTACACAATCACTCACAGCAACTTGTAACATTCATAGATTAGCATGCGGCCCCTATGCTCGTGAGGCCTCCGGGGAATTGCCCAGCGTCCCCATGGGTTAAGACGGCCCAGTAGGGTTACTTAAGTGTGCTTGACATACACAAATTACCATGGGCCCTTATGCTCGGCCCCTATTATTGTTGGGCATTGGGCCCATGCGTTAAGATGGCCCCGAGTTCAGACCTCTAACGGGACCCGTCTTCCTCTGGCCTAGTTTGGTACACTATTTCTGACACTTGAGTATTTATTTTCGTACAGTAAACATCCAAAACATCTGTTGGACAAAACGCGTCTGACAAATATATTCGTACCGAAACGCATCCAGTGACACGTTTTGGCAGCTTTGATTTGCTGTGAATAGTAAATCTCCACACTGGGTCCGAAATATGCTAACGGCGTAGCAACCATAAATTAGTTTCCTCTATTCTTATCTTAAATAACTGTTTACTATCCGAGTTGCTTCTCTGGTCGTAATTATTCTATAAGTTATTTATTAGAATATTTATTAGCGATCTGAATGCTGGCTTTCATTTTATTTATTTGGTATGCTATGTTAAAAAGAAGCACTTATTCAGCAGATGGAGTTAAATGTTCAACGCACTTGTTTTTCTTTAGGAAACTAATCTCAGGTGTTTGTTAGATTCAAAGTTCTGCCGTAAAGTGGGTCTCTGAAATATTTTTACGGCTTTATTATTTTCAATTATGCTATTTCACGGTTATGCATTTTTGAATAACTAACGTTATATAGTCCGCATGATTTTATTTCTTATTTTTACAATGTCAGAGATAGAGTTATGATTCATGATTCATGATTCTTTTCCAGAGAACTATATTGTTTTGATCTAAGGATTCTGGACGCCTCCGTGGTCTAGTTGGTAGCTCATTGGACTACCACCTGAGTTCGAATCTCAGCGTGGGCATATCTGAAGGGTGTTTCATCTTTCACTTCGCCCCATTACCTTTGGAAGTCGCTCGACCCATTTAGCCTACCATGTGCACACAAGTGGCTGTAAAACACCAATCATCAACCACCACCTAAGGATTCTCCAAAGTCAACTGACTCTGACAGTCTTATTTTATTTTGAGTTGATGGAGTTTTATCGACATAATTATGCGCACAATAATACCCAAATGACGTCTTCATTGGTCACACAGCGCCACGCCTTTGTACGAGTTTCCTCAGGCTACAATATTTGGGCGTTACTTTAATGCAGTGGGCATAAGTTGTATTCTTATGGACTCTTAAGGGATCGGATTCAAGTGTTATTTGTGGCTATGACATGTTTCTTCCCACAAAGATGGGTTTCGCCCCGTTCGTCTCATTTCCCTGCGATGTAGCACTTCGGCCGTACTTTTGCAGCGGGTGTGGGTGAAGCGTCTAAGCTAAACAAATCTATTACTCACTCACATTGTAAGGGGCGTCTCTATAGTCCACCAGTAGCACTGTTGACCACTGATCTCTTGCATCTGCGTTCAAGACCTCAATCGGATTGTTTATGAGGGGTGTTTCATCTTCTGCTTCGCTTCGTTATCTTTGGAGCTTACTCTGTCTATTTAGCCTACCATCAGCGGAAAAGTTGTTCTAAAACATCGACATCATTTCGGCTGGAGTAATGGCTTCTGAAGCCTTTTAACAAGAACGCCATTTTGTTAATTGGATCTATCTCTGTACATTGATTGTTGACGTTTCATATCGACAGAAATCGTTGATGGCTCGCTAAAGTAATTAGCTACTAATCCTTCAAGATATCTTACACCATAAACAAAGCGCCTCCATGGCCTAACTGGTAGCGTGATTGGCCATACATCTATAGCATCTGGGTTCAAATCCCAACCGGGCTATATCAGAAGGGTGTTTCATCTTCCACTTCGCCTCATTATCTTTTGAGGACGCTCGGCCCAAGTAGCCTACCATTTGCACAAAAGTTGACATAAACCAGCAACATTTTACAATTGCCACACACAAACACAGATAGACACAGACGTATGCATGTCAACTCGTATATACACAACGACAATGATATTAATCGGAGGCTCTGAGGTATAAAAGCTCAACAAATAGGATGGTGAACTTTAATGCAATAGATCCCCGGTTTAAATCCACGGGGCTGCTGCTGTCGGTTGAGTCGTCCATAACGTCAGTTCAAAAAGGTGTTGGATAAGGTCGATTTTCGTGCTTTGTGCATCTTAAAATGACAATACGAAATCCTATACATCCCAGATGATTGATGAAAAATGGAGTCATAGATTCAAATTACTAAGTAATTCAAACATAGTATGCGAGCACTATACGGTCAGTGTGTTATTAGTTAAACTTATCTAAAAGAGAGGACAACTAAAAGCTGAAACATCCTTTAGTCGGGATTTGAATTCGGGTACTATAGGCCTGTCTCCAATCGTACCACACACACACAGACACACACACATGTATGTGTGTTCTATGGGAATATATGACTTACTTAATTATATATATATATATATATATGTTTGTGTGTGTGCGTTTGTGATTCTAAGGTAACGCATTAGTTGTATTACCCAGAAATCCTGCTCCTTTTTAGGGACGGACCTGTGTATGTGGAGGGGGTGAGGGACACACACGGGCGTGCGCGTGTACACACACGCACACACACACATTATATATATATATATATACTCCCTCTGTGGATAATTTGTATCATTCAAAAGTTCCGGATCCGCTCTTGATTTGGAGAAGTTCTCTTACTATAAGTTACCTCAGTACCGATAGTAAATCAAACATTGTGCCATACGCATGAACTATCATGAAGGTTATTTGTCTTACTCCAACTAATCTTGTTAAATATCCCCGACAAATCAAAGCGAACAACAATAGACCGGTGATTAGTCTGGATCCTGTTGTCGCCTCAGGACACCAACGGAAAGGTGAACCGGTTCTCTCTGGATCTGATCCGTTTATTATTTGTTTGTTTGTGATTCGATATCTGGCGTGTGTTCGGTGTCCGCTTAACGGCTCAAATTAGTATTAGGCTGTGTGGGGAAGGGGGGGGGGGTTCAAGGTTGTTCGCGCTCCCGTAGCTGATCTGGTGTCGCATTGCGTCGCAGACGTGGCGTTTCTGAGACCAAATCCTTCTGTCAGGTGTCTGTGAGGTGTTTCTTATATTAGGATGCGATTGGAACCTCCGTTTGTGGGATGATTCCCTAGAAAGTCGCCGCTTTAGCATATGATCCGTCTATGATCTGTTTCGAGGGTAATCATACCACTCAGTCACTGACTCAATCATCATACAAGAACGATATTCGATCAGATCGTGGCAAGTTTCGCAGAGACTAGTCCTCTGTCGACTATAACTTGTGCGAGTCCTAGTCGTGAGCTGAGCTGAGACTAAACATAGCACCAGCTCGCCACATAATACAAGTCGAACCACCATCAGATCGTCTACAGAAAAGGCGCCCTATAGTGTATTGGTTAAGGCATTGGGCCGCAAATTTCCAGGTTGTGCGTTCAAATCCGACCCGTACCCGAATTTGTGAGATACTCTGACCGGCGCCGAGATACATCCTGTAATTGATGCTGAATTGATGTCACGCGGATCGGCCGTAAGAATGCTGCCCGGCAAGTCGAAGCGTACTGCGGGTTATGTATGAAGTAAATGTCAAGGTCGCTGGTGTCCTACCTAGATGACATTCTCCAGACGACTTTGATTAATGGCTACACGTTTATATTTACCTGTTGTAGAGTGGCGATTTTTTCTGTGGCAAGTAGTTCGTGAACCGCGGGACCCCCTTTCAAGACAAGGATCAGCAAAAGAAATATCGCGAGGTCGGGATGTTAATCCCTAACCTAGCCAATGAATAAGCATAATCGTTGACCTAAATTGTCCACATGCTAGTCGGGTATGCTGGTGTTTACCTACCTACTGGATGAGGAACCGTTTCTATGACGGCCTGTTATTAGTAGGCTACCGCTTTCTAACAGCTGCGCCCGGAGAATACACGTACCAGGTATTAGGATTTGATGACCTAGTCTAGAAACCGGAATATCATCTTTGCCCTGAATAGGTCAGATCTGGGTCAAATCCGGGAACTTCTATTTGCCGCATAAAACGTTGCCGACTAACTCGACTTCCGTATCTAAATGCCGTCTTACCGATAACTGGGTTATCGTGGGGCCTTTAGATTATAGCTTATCGGTGGCATCCAGCAGGTGGGGGCTATACAATTGTAGACGAACAAACTGCAAATTTCACCAGCGTAAAATATCAATTTGCTGCGAGACGTTCGATCAACGCCTGACATTTTATTTTCGGGCAATATGAACTGTCTGAATGCTATAACGAAGGCTCGTTTGGTTCGTCGTCTTTTGATCTTCTTCTTGCTAGAAGAAGAATTCCGTTACCAGGTGTGAAGGATGAGCCATTATGAAACTTGGAGAAGAACTACGGTCTCTCTCTCTCTCTCTCTCTCTCTCTCTGTGTGTGTGTGTGTGTGTGTCAGTATGTCTGGTGAGAATCAACAATTCGACTGAGTGAGTGAGTCAATCAGTCTGTCAGTGGAGTTAATGGGTGGGTTAACCACACATTTAGACGAAAAAGTTAGTTTAGTGTTATCCTCCGTATGATTCCTTATAACGACACGTACGGGATAAATCGGTCAATGATCCGTGAATAAGAGCTAGCTAGCTAGCTAGCATCCTTATTCAGGACGCCACCCACGTTTGACTGTAAACAAAACCCTCGGAGAGACATCTATCAGTCAGTACGAACAATCTCTCACACAAAGTTGAGCGTTTCTTTCCCCCTAAATTTAGTCGTATCTGCGCATCTGGTTTTATTTCTAACTACGTCCCTTTGTAGAAATTTCCATAACTGTACAATTTCGATAACGTACTCGAGACTTGGCGGAATGGGCATCGCTTATATAAATAAAACCGCAGCCCGCCCGTCTGATGTGCTGTTATGTGCGCCTAGAGAACGGAGAAAGGCATTTCCATCCATCGGATCCACCAGAAGACAGTCGACGGTACAGTACACATCTGGTCACCACCACTTCTGGGCCGAGGCTTCCCTTCTCTTATTTATTTACGCCGCTTTTGTGCGGTTGCCGGCTTATTTCTCGTCCGGGCTAGCCTCCCGAGCGGCGAAACCATCCATTAGCCATGTTTAAACGCGGAGGTTAGGAATGCATTTCGGGGCGTTCTGGCCGTGGGCATGGGACGAAGTACGGAACGGAGGCGGCGCCAGTACAAAGAACGGAAACACCGCCGGAGAAGACCGGTCGGTCGACTTGGAAACGGGATCATTTATTTGATCCGACTCCCGAGTTGTCGGGGGATTCCGACCAAAATTAATACTGGTCAGAATGCTCGGCATTACCGAACGCTCTCACCGTAGCGAGCGATGCTGGCAACCAATACTAGTAATGCATCTGACATTTACTCGTAAGTGTAAACTTCTGTTCGGCTATTCGCCGCCCTCTGTCGGCAGTTGAGCAAATTTTGCCGGGACCTCTCAGCCGGACGCCGCCACGCAATATCAACAACAAGACGAAATAAATTGGGGAATGCGCATTAATGGCTATTTGAGTACCCCCGGTGCGGTCCCTGGAGTGGCGTCCACCGATGAGCAACAAACGGAAGACAACAGACGACAGGTTATAAAGGTCTATGATGAGGCTTGGGTAACAAGTGAAGGGACCGAGGAAGATATCCGACTACGCCGGCAATAACCGACGTAATGCATACCAGCTGGAAGCGAGCTAGTTAAACGGGCACCAGCTGCCATTAAATCAACTTCATTTAGCTGCAATAAAAACTCCCGCCGAACTCCCGCCGAACTAGCTTCGGGAGGAAGCGTACAGATGGGAAGAGGCCTCCGATCTCGCACTTCGTCGGTATTGTCCACCGGGAGAATCCTTCAAGATCTTCCACCACTTTGGTCAAAGATTAACGCAACGACGTTCTATTTTCGCCCAGTTGTTTGATTGCTATTTATGGCCTAGCTTTGAACTCTGAAGTGTTACTGCTGTGAGCGCAAGGCGATACTTAATTGTCTCTTGAAATTAATTTGAAAACTGAATTCATGCATGGGCCGCGTTTTGATTGATTTCGTTCTTCGCCGGTTCGCGCTAAAGTCTAGAAACGGCCGAACTTTTCAGGCCCAAAGGGCATTCGTTTCTCCCATTTTCTCGAGCAATACAGCCTTTCAAACCAGCGGATAAATTAATCAATGATGAACCGGGGAAGAGAGGCTAGTACGTTCCTAGCAACCGATAATAACATTCCCTTCTGACTCATCCCACCTTGAACCAGATGTGCACTGGAAGAGTTTGCCGTCAGTTTTGAAACAAGCTTATTACGTGGTCCCTATTTACGCGGCACCGACAAGTGTGTGCGGCTAAGGTGTTAATGAGTTAAGCAGTGGACTAGCACACATTCCGGCCGTGTCTGGCCGATCCTTTCCCGAGTAAGTGGCGTCTGTACGGTCCGCGCAACGTCCGACCCGGAATTACCTGTTGCGATAACAGGGCATCACCGGACTAGGGGTCAGCGGCAAGCCACCGAGAACTGGGGCTGCTTCCGAACGATCTCGAGATGGGGGGGGGGGGTTCTCGGAGATGGCAGCAACAAAGTGATCCACTTATAAAGCCGTAAAGATAAAGCGCGGCTCGTGCTCTGATCTATGTAATCAGCTGTGTCCAGGTGTAATCATTGCCACTGATTGAATCAGCTGACTGCTGGTCGGTGTCCGGATGCTTTGGATAGTACCCGATATATATATATATATATATATATATATATGGAATCCCAGTCATTCGATCCGTAACGATCCCTGGCCGAGATCGGGGTAGGGAGACGACTCCGAATGGAAGGGCACGGACGAGTCGAACGCGGAGAAGCCGGTATGGGGGCATCTTGATCCGTCAACAAGATGAAGCGACATCATCACGCATCCGGGTTTCCAGATCGCCGAGTGCTGGCTTACTGGCCGGCAATTGTTCCAAGAGGGATGGCTCCCTACAGCGTACTCTCTTGGCCTACATCAGTCCGCTCTTCGGATCAATTCCAATCTGCCCTTCCATAAGTGTAGAACAGGTGAAGATTGATCCGAAGAAGCCAGCGCCAAAAGGTCAGAGGGAATTCGTGTAGTATCTCGTTAGCGAAGGATAACAGAGAGCTGTATAGGCGGGCCGTTGTCCTCGCGGTTAGCTCACGGTCTGAGAGTAACCTAACAACGAGATGTATACGAGCCACAGGTGGACGTCGCGTGTGTGTTATCATTAGCTTAGGGTTGGATAAACTAGGGTATAACAACGATAAGCAATCTGGTGTTAATCATCTACACGTATCGGGTGTTGATAAACCAAATACATATCCCCCCCCCCTCCACGACATGTCAGATTACAACAAATACAAAATATCGGAAGTAACCAAGTCGGACAATGTCCGACAGGTGTCGAAGGTTGAGGGAAAGTAGAGATGGATGTTTGATGTTTTACGGCCACTTTGGGGCACGAAGTAGGCTAATTGAGCCGAACGAGCTCCAAACGTAAAGGGGCGAAGTGAAAGATGAAACACGCTTCAGACATACCCCACGCAGAGATTTGAACTCAGGTGGTTGAGATTGGTGGCCAACAACGCTACCAGTTAGGTCACGGAGGCACACAGAGAAAGTCGAGAGAAAACTTGGAACACCTCATGTATATTAATTCCACTTTGAAAATGTTAGTTACACGAGCGAGGATATAAGGCCGAGAGTTGTGCCATCGGAAACATCTCACAAAGACAGCTATTACCTGGATTTGAACCCTGACATCGAGATTTGTAGCACATTGCGCTAACTAGGACACCATTAGGGCGTCCTAATGGCCCTTATAATATATTCGTGTTTTTATTTATCCCTAACAATAATTGATGGGATTATAAAATGTTACCCTTACAAATAATTGTAGGTTGTATCAGTACTGCTTTAACTCCTACATCTAATCGATCATCAACAAGGTAAATGGATGGTCTTTATCTCAAATCATTGATCAATATTATTATATCTTATCAAGGAGTAATTTCTCATTTGACCTTCTTTGAGTCCTCGTCCATTTCAGATAAACTCGCATCCATCATAAATATGCTGTTCCTTTGATGGATCCCGTAAGTGGCTTCTTGTTATTTAATTGTATTAAAAAGTCACCCAGCAAACGGTCAGAACATTACACTGGGGTTAAATATCTTTAACGCCAATCGATGCAGTCGGCATAAAAGTCTGTTCCCACACCGCCCCGCACTGACTTATTTTCGGACATGCCTTATTACACCGCAATTCATATTCCGGGGGCAACACCCCCTCCCTAAAGTTTTAAATGGTAAATCAGCAAAGCTTGCACATCCCAGAATAATTTTTTGACAACTCCGTAAAGATAACACGAACGTAAAAATCGCGATTATCATGAATTTAAATGTGTTTAACGGAATACTACCTTAACATTATGTTATCTGGATATGATGGAACAATTAAAATTTACAATAATACTTTCATAAATAATGATCCCCCTCCAACAAAGAATAAACCAAATAGCTCATCAATATCATGCATGTGTTTATTGTCAGAATTAAGATATATATATATCGTGCATCTCCCAGTACGCAACAAACGGCCAACATTATCATTGTATATTAATTTTTAATATCATTACGCAGTAATATATTAATTACACACACACACACACACACACACAGATAGAGAGAGAGAGAGAGAGAGAGAGTGTGTACATTTTCACAAAAACTTATTTTAAAAATCCATTTATATTTGACAGAAATATAACAAACACGAGCCAAAGTTATATCCCTTGTATGAAATCGCACCACCTCTACCTGTCATATTTGGGCATAACACTTCAAAATAATAGTGGTTTCAGTTTAAAAATAAATTATATACATATATGCTCTTCTGTTTCAGTGAGCACAATGAATTATTAATATTATATATCTATTGTGCGCAAGGCTGCCCATTATATAGCAACATGCTATGTTAGTCTAATTATTAATTTGGCAATAATGGATTTTAAGCCTGATCCTATAATTCATATTCGATTTTTTTGCCAATAATGCAGACACAAAACATCCCGCACTCATTGACATTGTGTTGATGTAGTTAGTTCCGCACACAGGTTCAATATTGTTGGGTGATGATGATGGTGGATGTATTACGTCCACTTTTGTGCGCATGGTAGGCAAAATGGGCCGGAGCGACCTCCAACGGTAATAAAGCGAAGTTAAAGACGAAACACCCTTCAGATATGCCCACGCTGAGATTCGAACACGGGTGGTAGTGATCTGTAATCCAACGCGCTACCAGTTCGACCACGGTGGCACTGTGGGACGACATGCACACTCTTCAGTATAGAACTTAAGTAATTCGTGCACGATGAATTTATTGTATATATTGTCGTTCATCAGGCTACACTTGGTAACCATTTAAAAGGTTACATGTAGCAGCCGTTTCAAGAAATTCACCTCTCTATATGTGACCTAATTTCATCGGTCAGAAAATTGGTGTTAATTACTTCAAATCTGGAGTTTCTCGAGAAGACCGAGGACAATATTTCTATCACACTTACTGCCTTTGAACTGACTTTGTTTTTATTATTATTTACTCGTGAGAGAGTATATATTTGAGGAAATTGAGATAATTATTTAAAAGATAATTCTAGCAATCACTTATTGATGAAATGTTAATTATTTAGCTCAGCTAGTTGTATTTTTTCAGTGTACGAAATCACACACTAAAGAGCAAGGCCAACTTTCAACTTGACCCATTACTACTGTATATAAGGTACCCAGTCGACTTAATATATATATATATATATATATATATATGCGTGTTCGCGTGTGTGTGCGTGTGTGTGTGTGTGTGTGTGCGTGTGTGTGTATGTGTGTTTGTCACTGCAGAACCATCACTAGGCAGTTATTATTTCACGAGAAAATTGTCAATATTAAAATCAAGCAAGTGTAGATTTGGTCATGAGAAAGTTGTTTTCGCCAATTTCTACCTTATTAATCCCCCCCCCCAATATGTCATATAAATTACCATACATTAGTGTATTATATTATACTAAATGAATGTATACCCGATGTTTTCATATTATCTTTGGCAATTAAGGGTAATTCGCATGATATAATTTTAGCGGAAACTGTTTGTTTGTCAAATATCAGAAATAGACAAAAAAAGATGAAGAAATTTTATGCAAAGTGTATTTCGACAATTGGTGCCCATCGAATACATTCAGCTGTCGGTGGAGAATAGGTCCAGGAAATGCGTGAGTTTCCTGGCTAATGGGCATTGTGGTGAAAAGGTTTCTGTGGTGAAAAGGATTCTGTGGTAGCGAATGAACGGCGTAGACCTAACTCGAAGTTCCACATCAACACCTCTATTATGAAGAGGCCAAGAGATGTCTACACTCATGGAGGATTTCGTTGTGGAAAACATCTTTAACGGCAATATTTAACACAATAGTTTCTCGGTAGTCGGCTGGCCATGGCTGCTTATGTTTAACAAAGCTCGAAATGTTGAGATCCTTCCAGCAGGTGGATGAGAAACAGTTAAAAGGGACTTGCGTATTATTATAAACTATTATGAAAAGAAGTTTTACATCGATGTTTCTCGTAATCCCTCGTTATATTAACTGAACCAAAGAGTTTAAATGAGATAAAATTGATAAATGCATTTCCGAGTTTATCTTGGATTGAATCACTAAAATGTGTATAGGATATGAAGTGGCATCATATTTGAATACTTTAATTATAATCGAAGTCCAAATGATTAATACTCTATTCCTATTGTTCTAAATACAATTTCGGCATAACACCGAGATTTTGTAAACTCGAAGGGAACGAGTAATTTTGTTCTACGTAAATAATATTAAAAATAAAATGAAAATGAGAATCCTATCTCTGACTATCAATATACGTAGTAACATACTATATCGTAGTACAACTGTATGTGAGTAGGTAGCTGGATGAAGTTAAGTGACGTGTTGGCGTCGAAACACATATCTCGAAATGCCTGAACCAAACAAACCACACTTTACGATATCCGTGTAATTTTAAGGTCTAACTCTTACCCATATGTCAATGATTTAACATTGAAGTCAGAAGTTCGGATTTGAAATCGACTGGGAAAGATTTCGATAGGAGATATCTGTTTGGGTGAAAGGTAAGTTGGAATCTTAGATCGTCGGAGTAGAGAGAAAAAAATGTCTGGAATTTGTAGGGCGTGAGAGTACCTCGCAAAGATAACGGCACAATACGGATATCTATCTAGACATGTTGTGTATTATGTCCAGTACGGCATGGCTATCCAGATGGTAAGCTTATTTACGCGTGACTAACATTTGCACATAAAGCATTCAATGCTTCGTAAACAACCTTTCAACATTAGTTACTGGGAATGTTCTAAGGAATATTAGTTGTTTTATTTAAAAGTAATTCTCTCGTTGTTTAAAAAAAACACAAAGAAGTCCCTTCCCCCCTCCCCGTATTAGTGGGCTAAACTTCCAGTAATATAAGAATTAACAATTAAAACGCGTAAACATTTAAAAACACTAAACTAAAGGCGTAATGACGACACAGCCCCACAACCATACTAATTAACCGTTACATTGATTGACCTATATCAAGAGTTCACTAGGTTGTCGCTTTATGGAGTTCGTATTATTACAGCGGAAGCGGAATTTGTTATTTACGGCTAAGTTTCCTGTCGAAGATGTAACAACAATCCATTTGTTGACGATGCAGGTGTTACCTTTCTGCAAATATTACATAATGGCCAGGCTGAAGCCATAAGGCGAAATATGGGAATGGAAGGGGTTAGAAAAGGGACGAAAAAAGGACGAACTCGGTGAAAATATAAATACAACTCCTTCCGGTTCAGTTCAGGTACTACGTTTCAATTTTGATTGGATTTCAACTTTTTCTCTACATTTGTTAAGTTTCATGACCCTAGATCGTGCAAATCGGGATCCATATTTCTATTTAGGCTACTTTCCATCTGACCAATAATGAAGCGCATATAAGGTGCATTATAGCTTGCGATTCATTAGGCATATGATAAATTAATAATCGACTGATTACAATATGATTAATTTTAATTTTTCAGTTATGGATCAAGATATCATTCTATTTCCATATGATGATGATGACAATGAATGGGTAAAGATGAAATTACATAATGAATACTTATCCCAAATTGGATTTAACTCATAATT
>JAODUP010000143.1:0-27500 GCA_025642065.1 Paralvinella palmiformis | reverse complement strand
GTTCATATTGGTACATGTATTCCTAGGTCCAAACAGAATATTACTACATGGCCTACTTGAAAAGATGGAGAAAGCATCAAGCTAAAGTACTGACTCTTGCTGAAGCTAATAGCAGTGATAAGGATGAACCCAATGTACTAGTAGGTGCTAGTGTTGCTCCTAGTGTACATGAGAAAGGTGATACTGACTCATCTTGTCATGTGGATGGTATAGATGACAGCAATGCACAGGATTCTAATAACAGCAGTGGGGATACAAATGATCAGGAATCAGACAACTCTGATAATGTGATATCTAGGTATGGATCTGAGAATTTGTCAGATGATGATGGTGAAGAGCTTTACATTGGAATGGACTTTGCAGACTGGCAGTAAGAAATGCATGTACAAGAACTGCTTTTCAAGAAGCGATTGGAATCCTTAGACAACATTGGCACCGTGTTCCAAAAGCCGCTTGCACTCTATTGCATACACCTAGACATGTACAGTTACAGGATAAGTGTGGTAGCTAATATATTTATTTTGGACTGGAGTCGGTTATTATAGATGTTATTCATACGTTTGCAGCTATGGACATATTATGCACTTTTGTTATTTTGAGGAATATGTCTTTTATAAATTTGGTTAGGTTAATAAGAATTTCACCAAAATAATGTAAAATGTACTGAACAGATTATTTGAATTTGATTGGCCATCCATGAAACTATTCAAACTTTTGGCAGAGTGCTATTGTGTTGGCATATAACTTGATTGTGAATTACACTACTGTACGATGTATTGCACAAAATAGAATTGGTATATTTGTATGTTGTCGTGTTCTAGATGAATATTCAATTTATTTTATATTTTGAACAAGTCTTATTGCAGCTGTTTTTAATTATCATGGGTGTGTCATATTGTGCAGCTGATTTAACCATAATGAAATTTCATCCAAAATACTTTGTGGTGGATGTAATTGATGCATATATATATATATATATATATAAATATATATATATGTGTGTATATATATATATATATATATATATATGTAATGAAACCTTACTGCACCAGTCCCTTACATTCCAATTAATCGATGATGCTGGTATAGTAATAATATCAATTCTATTTGTTGTATATATATTTTTGTGTTTCTTGTGTGAATGTGTATATAAATGAGAAAGATATTGTATAAGCATTTTGCTCATTGTCAATTGAATAAATATGTTTACATCAACCATAATGAAAACTACTGTTATCCAATGTTGCAAATATTACGTTGATCCAAATTTCAAATCCACACAATTTCATAACATTGATCCAACATTGAAATCCTAACGTTGATCCAACATCGAAATCCTAACGTTGATCCAATGTTGAAATCCTAACGTTGATCCAATTTTCAAATCCAACCATTTTCATAACGTTGATCCAACGTCAAAGGACAACGTTGATCCAATGTTGATCCAACGTCTGGTGCCTGTTGGGTTAATCAGCACAGCCTCTATGTTGGAGTGGTTGAGGAAAACTGCTCCCCCACCACTCACAGGGGAGCAGTACGGAAAGATGGAGCCGAAATACCCTGTGGGTGGTCACTGCCAGAGTGTTTTACGTCAGGGTTTTTTAACGTCCCCCTTTATTTTAAATAATTCAGTGGAGACGGCAGCGCCATTTAACGTGGTCAGCCACCCACGATGTAGTGAGCCGAGAAATTAATCCCTGGAAAAGTTTCGACCTCTTACGGAGTTCGAACCTGTGACCGTTGGCACCAATGCCGGGTGCTTAACCGCTAGGCCATCGGAACTCACTGACACAGCTCGCGCGGTTGGTGTGATTTATATAACAACTTTAGTTGCATATAAAATTCACCTTGGTTGTATGTGGGAATAGAATTATCTTTCCTAGGTCCAGTTATGTCCAGTTTGTATTATGGCATTCAATGTTAGCTCTAATCTGCTTGTCATCAATGACTTTATTACTACAATAGTTAGAATAGCAGACATTAGGTCAGGTTTGAAAATGATAACATAGTTCAAACAGTACGGAACTATGACGCGCTATTACGGTCTGCTTCAGCGCAGATGTCAGTCTTTTAATAGCAATTAAGCTAAACAGTTTTAATAGTAGTCGCTTCGTGACGCCTGCCCGTTGTAAAAACTGATCTTTGAAGAGAGTGACAATTGGGTTATATGGTTTATATAGTATTGCTTTGAAGTAATTGAAAAATAGCTATAAAAAGGGCTGCTTAGATAATTAATTTAACATTCTCACGACTGCCGTGATCTGACTTGGGTGTTCTACTCCTAAACTCGTAGGTGATTCGCTTTTTGTTTTTGCTTGGCGGCTTAGGGACTGGTGAGACATTACACATGTCTGAGCAAGAAAAGTCGCCACTCTGGATTCAGTCCCCTGAAGAAACGTCCAGAGTTTGAATTCACGGTTCGAGATTCTCTGTGCCTGTGCCTTATTATACACAGCTAAAACACACACACACACACACACACACACACACACACACACACACATACGAGTGGGCTATATGTTATTATAATTATTATCTGAGACACATATTCTGGATACACAATAGCACGATCATTGATGTCAACTGTTATTTATTTTTCTATATTTATTAACATATCGTGAATGCCCTTGTTATGCGCCGAAATCGTTCTCTCACAGTCACCATTGCTATGTGGCAAGCTGACAACAGCGACCATTACTTGCGCAAGTGCGGGGAACTGCAGTTGTCCCATTGCCGTTTTTATCTTCACGATTTCGCTTTAGTAAGTAACGGTCAACATATTTCTGTACACCACTTTCTTCCATGCCGATCTCAATGCCCTCCATAATCTCTTAGTATTCAAATTCTTCTTTGGGAGCTTTTGTTCACCAAGAGGACTAAGGCGTTCAGCTATACGAATAATTGGAGTATATGTCAGTTCATCACGTTTGCAATCAAATCGTTTATCACTCTTTCGTAGAATGTGAAAACACTATATTTCGCACAACAGCACGGTAAAATTTGGGAACATCACTAAAGAAGTTGGCCTGCGCTGCCTCTTCAATGGGGTAATCTGTTTTGGTGAGTAAGATGCGCGCTTGCACAACCAACAGCGAACAGCTCATCGTCATGTTGGTTTTCCGGCAACTCAAACTTGACCTCTCTAACATCAGCCATACTCTTTACATGTTTCATATATATAGATTTCACCATCAGCTTACTCAGTAAGCCTGACATCTCGGGAAACAAGTAACTATTACACCTTTCATCTGCCTGGAAGAGTTCGCAGAAGCCATTCACAGCAGACAGAGTGAAGTTGAGGAAGAGCAGAGTGAGGTTTGTTTGGGGTTGTTGAGTTACCGCATTTCCTTGTTTACTCTCTTGGGTTTCTCTACATAATCACGACTGGTGAAGTATGCCACCAAAGCTGGGTACTGGATGAGCACACGTGTAACCCTGCCCTTGTGACGGCGGAGGATGAAATGCGGTTTCACAGTGAAGAACGACGTCATTGGTATTTGTGTGTTTTCACCACGGTTCATAGTTACATCGCAGACGTCTGATGCAGCTACTTTTACATCGCGAGCACATACAGTACAACGAGTATACCTACTGGCAATTTGGGATGCAATGATTATTCCATTGCTGTTGAAACCTGTCTTAGACTTTGAGTTTCGTTTTCCGTCTCTTAGCCGGTGGAGACAAACGCTGATTATCGTTCAGGATTTCTCTGTTCAAACTTCAATACCAATGTCAATTGACGAACTCAAAAATAATCTACGCCCGCAAATCGATATGCATTTACCACGATGTTTCGTACGTAAACTATAGAGGTTAAGCAATTAGAAAACCGTATCGTTTTTCACCTACGCCCGTAGTCGTAATTTGATTAAAACAGTAGTGAGTACGGCTAAATCGTAATATTTGACAGGTCTGGTATAATTTCACAACTCTCAATTCACGTCACATATAGTACATATACAAGGAGTACAAGTATTGGAGCAAACATAATAAATCCGGGGCCGCTTAACTGATATTTACTGATTGTATATTAATATATTTTATGTTTAAGTCTAAACATCATTTTAACGGAAGATGATAATCCATACCACAAAAGCGTGAATTGGGAATTGCACATTTATATTCCATATTATAAGTGTTCTTGTCCTCACTGTATTTGAACTCTAACCCACATACTAGAAGCGTATGGGATACGAACTATTTTTAGTATGGGATACGAACTATTTTTAGTAATCATAACTCGTGGTGTGTAGCTAAGGCGCTCTTCCGAGTTAACAGGCTAATGCGTTTCTAAAACGGAGTTACGACCCGAATGGCCAACCATAGTACTCCAGTACAGGAAGAGGAACAGTCTAAGGTGGTGATCGTCTGGTACTTGGTCGATAACCGTCGGTATATAAGATAACTGTTGATCTGGATCTCGGTAAAGGCCATGGCATCTATATTATTAGATCTGGATTAGTGGAGAAATTCGTGTGCAACACCGTCCCCCAACCTTCCCCCCATCTAGCAGGACACCATCCATTGCCGCGACGATGCACTTCCCGATATCCCGAGATTGGAGCGCCATCTGTCGGGGCGGTGTTTATTTGTTTCGGGATGCGTTACGTCAGTAAAACATCACGAACACTTCCGGTTGTACTCATTTCGTCTTCGGAAAATGGCCGCCTGGTTATTGGCAAAGGAAACGATATGTTGACCGGTGATTGTTTCTAAATAAACGACGCGTGCATGAGTACATTCGGTTTAATATGTCTGCATCCATGTTTATGTAAATGTATGTATCAATAGTCTTTCTGTCTGTCTGTTTTTCTCTCTCTCTCTCTCTCTATATATATATATATATATATATATTATAAAAATAAACAGACCCATGTTCTACACAAGATGTTTTCTTATTATGATGCCATGACAAATAACATAGATGTGTGTGTGTGTGTGTGTCATGAAGCATGCTTCTATGTACAGGCGTGTTATGATCGTTTAACATTCACATAGTACTCTAAAAATTGTTATGCATTATTTAAAGGCCCACACACATTTGTACCGTTATGTTGTCATTAGAGTACTTGAATAACCTTTACTATACATTGTACTATCGTTTACTATATATATATATATATATATATATATATATATAATATATATGTGTGTCTGTGCATGTCTATATATATATATATATATTATGTGTGTGTGTGTGTGTGTGTGTGTGTGTGTATGGGTATGTGTGTGTAAAACATTTATGTGTAAGTAGTATAATTTTTATGCGGATTTATACACTGAAATCACTATAAATATAATTTATTATGACATCTTTAAAGCTTGTAACACTACCTCACTTTCATGCTGGAAGTTATGCATCTCTCAGTAAATACCTCCAGTTATAAAGCTAACACGTTGTTCCTAATATCATCACCACCTGGACAGTAATGATCCAATAATCTCAGGTAAGAATGCAACCGACCACGGATCATCAGCCACTGCGGGTACTTTTACCGCATCTCCATTATAATATGAAAACATTAGTCCCGCGAGGATAGTGCTCTGGCGGGGGGGTGTTTGGGCCCTGAGCGTTGTCAGGCATGACGTTATATGTTCCCAGCAACTTGTTATATGCATGCTTGTTATATGCTCATCTAGTTGTTTGTTATATGTACAGGCAGTTGCTTGTGGTCGTTGAACCAACAAAACTCTGTAACCAACGGAAGTATATTTTTGTCCGCCAGGAGTCCAATTATACATTTATATATATATATATATATATATATATATATCTTTCTGAGATGAAGTAAGACTGTAGAAAGGATACAAATATTAATTGTTCACTAATCTTAGGAATCGTACCTGAATACTTTTTGACTGAAATGTTGTTGTTTTGACTGTTTTGTCTGTGAACATGAATAGGCTCATTCTGAATAGTATACGTTCATCAACTCGTAGGGATGATTTATTCTTATGGTGGTTTTTTGTCTCTCGAAGTAGTCAAAACAAACAGAAATTTAGATCAATTTAATAATTTAATTTTATAAATGTATTTGGTCTACATATAAAGTGAACAGAAAATTGACACATTAATTATTCTGAAGCGACTCTCACTAAATAATGTTATAATACAAAGTTGACATACCTACGATGTGGATATTATTACTCATCATAAGGACACATTATCGATATCGACCGCCTTGATGGCACCTAATTAGTTCTAGATATATACAGAGGTAATGTGTTAAATGAAAGTAGAGACTGTTCTGTTGTTGTATTAGTAATATCGCGAAATGCGAGCTGTCATTTGTCAATACAAATATGAGAATAAATCTTAACAAGAAGAAAGAAAACCTGTTTTTTGTTTAATATGATTGAAATGAGATTTTGTCCAAATGAGATATCAAATGAGTCGGGTTCTTTCCAGGATTTATTTTTTGTTCAAGCGAGGTTTCGTCTGAGTGGACCCTTATTCAGTAGAGTTATGGTCGGTTATTACCTTGTTTACACATCGAATATTCATATCCTTCGGCGTGTTGATAATAATAAGAACGACAGCATCAGCAACGACAACAAGAACAGCAATTAATATGCAATAACAGCAACAATTGTAGCGACAACAATAACAAAAAGTAGTGCCAACAATAATAACAACAGCAAAAATAACAACATTAAGTGTATCACAACCATCACCACAACTACAAACTACAAGTGTAAATCATGAAAGTAGCAACATCAAGATCCATAGTGTGTGTAGGACTACCTCTGCTAGCAAGAACAGCAGTAGTAACAATAACAACAACAACATCTATAACAACATAATGTGGAACACTACCACTACCAGCAGGAGAAACAAGAACAGCAAAAAAAATTCATAACAACATACTCTGTGGCTCTATCACTACCAGCAGGAGAAACAGGAACAGCAACAATAACATCCATAACAACATACTCTGTCACGCTACCACTACCAACAGGAGAAACAGGAACAGCAACAACAACAACAACAACATCCATAACAACATACTCTGTGGCACTACCACTACCAGCAGGAAAAACAGGAACAACAACAACAACACCCATAACAACATACTCTGTGGTACTACCTCTACCAGCAGGAGAAACAGGAACAGCAACATCCATAACAACATACTCTGTGTGGCTACCACTACCAGCAGGAGAAACAAGAACAGCAATAACAAATGCTTAATTTTCTTTTCCCGATAGGTGGCGCTATTAACAAACACTCAAATTGAGGCTCCTGGGAAATATTAACCCCAGCAGACGCCGATGAGGATTATTATTAATAACAATAATCATCATCCAGTTTTCCGGAGAAGTGAAACACATTTTCCACAACATACGGCGGCGGCAATGGGAAATGCTTCGTAGAACGCCATATGAGACATATATAACATTATCGGGCAATTCTACACGGAATACTAAAACACCGAGAAGCGCTTAGGCTATTTGGAAACAAGAAATCATCACGAACAAATCATAAGTCGACCACGCTTTGATGGCATTCGCCGCATAACATGAAACATTGCACCTGGCGAGATGCTGTACCAACTGACTAGTGACAGGTTGTTCCGATATCGAGCATCGAATCCGGCAACAGAAGTCTGTCTATAATATAATGTCCGTATCTCGGCAGGTATTCCTTTACCAGATAACGGCACAAAGATACTGGTATCGTCTTTGATCTAAACCGATACGGTATGCCAGGCGACTTATACCACCTGACCTTAAGATAATAGTTGGGTCGATGGTTTATTTTCCAACCAAATTGTTCCTATGGTAAAATATTATTAGATACTGTAGCTTATATATATATATATATATATATATATATGACATGTTATTTAGAAAGGAGGAAATGCAGGGAGTAATTTTAATTCTAAGAAATTGAGTTTTTTTAGGTAAGAAGATAAATTAAATGCTATACACACGCTCATGCCATATGCGCAGTGACTAAAAATAAGGTGGACTAATAAAGTCACAAGTGTGTTTACGAAAAACAGTCACATGAAAAGTTATATATATATATATATATATCAATGGTGATTTTTTCCCTGTTTATTAAGTTGCTTTGATTATTTTATGGGACTTTCTAATGTAATCATGTGTACACATACACACACACCCATATATATACACACACACACACACATCGACACACTGGCCAGTTATGTTTAACGGATATATTATAGTAACAAGAGATGAATGTGTATAAGCACACACACACACGGACACACACACACACACACCCATGGGTGAATGAGTGCGACACCTGTCGAATAACCATTACCTGTGATTGACGCTGACACAGGTATACACCAGTCAGAGTATTGTAAATATCCGAGGAGATGTTGATCGTCAGACAGAGATAATTATATAAATATTATAACACTGTATTAAAAACACGATCAACAACACCGTTGATGGCCTCGTTCATTATGTCAGGTAATATAATATGTCAATATACATAAGTGTCACAGAAATATTAATGCTCTGACTAGTAATTACATGCATTCTTTCTCCATTTGAAGAATAAGCGCAATTCAAACGACATGAATGTCCTCCGAACATCATCTAATGACTTGTAGGATGGTGGAATAATGTTTATAATAACATTTGCGCTAAAAATGGTCTTTTCCACGTTCTATTTTAATTAATATATTAACAATACTGAAACCGTTATTGTTTTCATCTCACTTCAATTGAAGAGAGTTGTTTTCAATAAAACCTGTAGTTACGTCAATCAGATAAAGTTGATATCATCAATTGAAATAATCTGCAATTTCTAATTGATAACCACAGTTACTTGTTGTTATACTTGAAACGCAATGATCTTTAGCCTTCAGGTGATCATATATGCAGGTGTGTTTGTGTGTGTGTTTGTGTGTGTGTGTGTATGTGTATGCCTTCATTTGTTATGATGTTTTTCCACATGTTATCTTTAGCGTAAACAACCTTAATATTACACATATCAGAAAATATCCAAAAAGTTTGACGGACAATCCGAACGAAAATAAATCGCCCAAAATTGCCGTTATGAGATTTTAAAATACACTTTTTACAATTTGATACATTTAATTAGATCTAAATGTTATCATTTTACAGTTTGATACATTTAATTAGATCTAAGTTTTACCCTTTTACAGCTTGATACATTTAATCAGACCTAAATTTTATCCTTTTACAGTTTGATACATTTAATTAGATCTAAATTTTATCCTTTTACAGTTTGATACATTTAATTAGATCTAAATTTTATCCTTTTACAGTTTGATACATTTAATTAGATCTAAATTTTATCATTTTACAGTTTGATACATTTAATTAGATCTAAATTTTATCCTTTTGCAGTTTGATACATTTAATTAGATCTAAGTTTTACCCTTTTACAGCTTGATACATTTAATCAGACCTAAATTTTATCCTTTTACAGTTTGATACATTTAATTAGGTCTAAATTTTATCCTTTTACAGTTTGATGCATTTAATTAGATCTAAATTTTATCCTTTTACGGTTTGATACATTTAATTATATCTAAATGTTATCCTTTTGCAGTTTCAGACATTTAATTAGATCTAAATTTTATCCTTTTACAGTTTGATACATTTAATTAGATCTAAATTTTATCCTTTTATAGTTTGATACACTTCATTAGATATAAATTTGATGCAGATCCTTGGTTCTAATGTAAACTATTTATCCGTTGTTTATTTCTTAATGCAAGAAAAATATGTTAAATAACCGATTTCAGTCCCATTTTTCACTTATTTCGTGATCTTCTCGTTGAAATAGCGGTATTTAAAAATTTGTCGGAACATCAGTTAGTCGGATCGTTAGGCCGTCGGAATACCAGACCATCTTTTTCTATGTATACAACCTTTGCTCATACTGTAATACTGTTGTTATCAACGTGCAATAATATCAAATATAACAGCAACAATATCAACAATAACAGCAACAATATCAACAATAACAGCAACAAAATCAATAACAACAACAACTGTGCTTACCTTTTAAAAATATTAAATATGATTTTTTATATTTGACACCTTAAAAATATCTTGTTATTTATCGCCGACTGACCCAATTTTGAGGTCCGACCCAACCTATTTTGTATTTCCCATTCGCTATATTTCCGCGATTTCTGTCTCCATTGTCCATAATTGGTGCTCGGACAAAATGTATAGTTCACGGTTTGATCGCTTGGTGGCAGCAATGTAGCGATATAGCACGGATTTGTCCATGTACCATCAATCGTGGACACTCATCGTTCTATAAATCCTAGTTAATGACGTAGTAGAAAACCCAGAAGCCTTTGGAGTCTTCTAAAAATAAAATAAATCATTTGGCACAGATTCTTTAGAATAGAATCGACAGACTTAAAAAATGCTCAAACTTTAGGTTTAATATGCGAAAGACGCCATAGCTTAATTTATTAAAACCATCATGATAATGGAACAGATCTGAACCATCTGAGTTCGAATCTCGTCGTCGGCATCTCTGAAGGGTGTTTCATCTTTCCCTTCACCTCTTTATTGCAGATATCTGTCCTGTCTTATACTAGTATGGTGAAGAATATATTCCTGCCTTTTAAAGGTATATCAGTATAACGACATTACCTGAATATTTCAAGTATTTATTTATTCAGAAGCTTTCAAATTACGCGTCAACAATATGCCTACGTTCAGATTGATTAAATCTTCCGGTCTCTGGAAGGTGTCTAAATAGACACGCTGCGGGGTCTAAGATCTTAGCATTAGTACACGTTGTTGGTGTAGAAAACACAACCAACGTTCACTTTATGACCTTCCCACACTAAAGAATCACAAGAAAGAGGAATACAACTTAAACAGACATCATCCATGTTTATGTTAGAGAATAAAAGTTATGTGCCATCATTGTCACGATGTCAAGTCATACGTCAAAGAGATCACCACATAAACGTTTGTTATACACTTAGAATTACTGTCTTAGACTCTATGGGGTCTGTCTCAGATATATTCTTACTGTACTAAGCCCTATGGGGTCCGTCTCAGATATATTCTTACTGTACTAATCCCTATGGGGTCCGTCTCAGATATATTCTTACTGTACTAATCCCTATGGGGTCCGTCTCAGATATATTCTTACTGTACTAATCCCTATGGGGTCTGTCTCAGATATATTCTTACTGTACTAATCCCTATGGGGTCTGTCTCAGATATATTCTTACTGTACTAATCCCTATGGGGTCTGTCTCAGATATATTCTTACTGTACTAATCCCTATGGGGTCTGTCTCAGATATATTCTTACTGTACTAATCCCTATGGGGTCTGTCTCAGATATATTTTTACTGTACTAATCCCTATGGGGTCCGTCTCAGATATATTCTTACTGTACTAATCCCTATGGGGTCCGTCTCAGATATATTCTTACTGTACTAATCCCTATGGGGTCTGTCTCAGATATATTCTTACTGTACTAATCCCTATGGGGTCTGTCTCAGATATATTCTTACTGTACTAATCCCTATGGGGTCTATCTCAGATATAGTCTTACTGTACTAATCCCTATGGGGTCCGTCTCAGATATATTATTACTGTACTAATCCCTATGGGGTCTGTCTCAGATAAATTCATACTGTCCTATGCCCTTTGAAAAAATTGTATCTTTCAAGTTTAGTTCTTAGATTATTATTTACTAATTTTTTTTCATTAATATTTGTTATTTCTCGGAATAAATTGCTTGGACTAATTATTATTATTATTATTATTATCATTATTATTATCTCTTCATTTACAATATCTATCTGTTATAATTTCACATTCAATTAGACATTCTGAACTTCCTTATAACTACACTGTGTGGATTAATCGCAATTAAGATAACAGACAGTATTTTCAAAATAAAGGTCATGCATTTTTATTTTATATTTTAAGTTCAACCTGAATATCATCACCATCATCATCACCATCATCATCATCATCATCATCATCATCATCATCATCATCATCATCATCATATTATTATTATTATTATTATTATTATTACTATTACGGTTATAAAATTATTATTATTATTGTTCTTCTACTTCGTCTTGTAGTTATTGTTATTATTTAAGTTTTTATATTTAAATTATTTTAATTATCGCTCGAGAATTTGGATTGATTAATATATATATATATATATATATAAAGATTGATTAATGTGTATATTGACGTGATTGATTAATGCCTACATTGATGAGATTAATTAACGTATATATTGACAAGATTGATTAATGTATATATTGACGAGATTGATTAACGTATATATTGATGAGAATGATTAATTTATACATTGATGAAATTAGTTAACGTATATATTGACGAGATTGATTAATGTATATATTGAGAAGATTGATTAATATATACATTGATGAGATTAATTAACGTATACATTGACGAGATTGATTGATGCATATATTAACGAGATTGATTAATGCATATATAGATTATATTAATTAACGTATATATTGACGAGATTGATTAATGCATATATTGACGAGATTGATTAATGTATACATAGATTAGATTAATTAACGTATATATTGACGAGATTGATTAATGTATATATTAACGAGATTGATTAATGTGTATATTGACGTGATTGATTAATGCCTACATTGATGAGATTAATTAACGTATATATTGACAAGATTGATTAATGTATATATTGACGAGATTGATTAATGTATATGTTGATGATGAACCATGTAGATTTACATTAACAAAAATTCCGAGGGAAACAAGTCGCCAAGAATACACCTTTCAAGGTCAGAGTCCCGTAACCACAACTAATACTATGGATGATGCTGTACTATTATTGTACTATCACTGCTGTAAGAATAACAACAACAACAATAACTACTACTACTACTATAACGATCACCACACAACATAACAGAACAATAGTTTACACATCAACAACAATCCCGCTAGCACGGTTACCGCAAATACAATAATATCAACAAGCTCAACTTTATAACGCTCAGGAATTGTTATCATCAGTCACATCAGTCACACCGTACGCATCAGTCACACCGTACGCATCAGTCACATCATATACATCAGTCACACCATATACATCGGTCACACCATTCACATCAGTCACACCATACAGATCAATCACATCATATACACCAGTCACATCATATACATCAGTCACATCATACACATCATCACATCATACACATCATACACATCAGTCACATCAGCCATACCATGCACATCAGTCACACCATATACATCAGTCACACCATACACATCAGTCACATCATACACATCAGTCACACCATATACATCAGTCACACCATACACATCAGTCACACCATATACATCAGTCACACCATACACATCAGTCACACCATACACATCAGTCACATCATTCACATCAGTCACACCATATACATCAGTCACACCATACACATCAGTCACATCATACACATCAGTCACACCATATACATCAGTCACACCATACACATCAGTCACATCATACACATCAGTCACACCATATACATCAGTCACACCATCAGTCACACCATACACATCAGTCACATCATACACATCAGTCACACCATATACATCAGTCACACCATACACATCAGTCACATCATACACATCAGTCACACCATATACATCAGTCACACCATACACATAAGTCACATCATACACATCAGTCACACCATATACATCAGTCACACCATATACATCAGTCACACCATACACATCAGTCACACCATACACATCAGTCACATCATACACATCAGTCACACCATATACATCAGTCACACCATATACATCAGTCACATCATACACATCAGTCACACCATATACATCAGTCACACCATACACATCAGTCACATCATACACATCAGTCACACCATATACATCAGTCACACCATACACATCATAGACAGTCCTGTCTTTGGCTTATGTTGTCCAGAAGATTAACTAAAACATCTGGTGGTGTTTCTTGTTTCTGTCCAAGCCGTTATGTCGTGGTAAGATAATGTAAACGTTTCTGTGGCTAGCGGGCATAATGTTTAACATCTGTACCAGGAAGTGTTACTTCTTCTTCACCACAGAGCCATCGACGTCGGACGACAGGTGGTTCTAATATACAGGAAGAAGGGCTAGACAGTCAGAATTTATCTTATCTTCCTGGGCATCGTTCTAACTACGAATAAAAAAGTTTCTCCTTAATGGCCGATCCTCTTTTATCTAAAACTGTAAGGCATAATTATAATTATAATAACCGTTATTTTATTATTATTATTATTATTATTATACAATCTGATGTAGCGCTGATTCAGTCAGTGAGTGCAAGATGCTCAAAATAACTCATGAAGTGTTGGTTTTGTATTTGTTTGTTTGTTGTTGTTTGCTTGTTTTGAATGTACATAGGAAACGCTTCTACATGTATAGACATATTTTATTTGATGAACAGTGAGTTAATGAGTGATTGGTTGCTTTGTTTAACTTCAGCCTTAGGCGCTACACCTGGAACATATTGTCGAATAGCCAGACTTGCCACTAGAAGAGCACACAGACACAGACACACAAAGGCACGCACACACACACACACACGCACACGCACACACACACATTAATCACAAAGTCACTCGGTTTACTACTGGTCCATGTGTACAGGGCCGAGAGAAGGTGCTCCCGAGGGAAGCGAGATTGTCAGACCAAAGCCTTTTCTTGAACGAGGAAACATCCAACAGATGCCGGTAATGGTGTATTTCGATCACACGAGTGAAAGCTTTACAACGCAGAACACCATCAGCTGTGCCGAAGGAGCGTTCATTTGATGATTAGGGGGCGTCATTTGTTTGAAAGTGGGAATAGTTAATTATAACAGCGGGTTGATCTAATGTTGTCTCGTTAACAACACACCTCATAGACGGGATACAGTTGCTCATCACTGACAGTGCCAAGAGGCAGTTAGGGAGAGTCGCCGTCGGCCGTCTTCCTCATCGTTCCCCTCGAACCCAAATACACAGAAACGGGCTGCTAATAAAGTTATTATCCACGAAAGGTAGTGTGTTCAGAACTGTTCCCTATCAACTTAAGGTCGAAGTTACAAATGTGTGACGGATCGGTAGAAAGGTCGTCTGGTTGCTATGTGTCTAGTCGGGTTGCTATAATTAAAGATCCACCTTCTTTCCTGGAATGGCTTACATGTAATGCCATCGTTTCAACATTAAACCGTTTGGATGGGTTGTTTCACGACATCGGTTTCACATCCATATTTTGTATCAGATTGTTTTGTCCACGCAAGAGAGATAAGCGTTAATGCATTATTATACGTCTAACCGTTTGCTTTTGTTCTTTGGTCAGATTTAGAGAGTTAAAGAATGAAACATCCCCATTCCCTGGTTATGGGGTTGAAACGGCTAAGTCCATTCTACTCGTAGCGTTTGAGGAACGTTTCGGGAAGGTGTTCAACATCACGATGTGTATCGCAATCATTGTCCGATGCCGACAGATCGGTGACACATACTTCACGATTTGACGCAATCATTCCCGCTCCAGAAACAATGGAATATCAACGTCTCTGAAAATTGGGCTAATGGAATTTTAGGCTGTCGGCGCAGTAGGCTGTCGAAATTCTGGAGCCGCTCCTGTCCATTATGAAAGCAAACACGGATTGTATTACCCACGACCTCGATATTTTTTCTTCGGCGATAGAAGTCATTTATCACCGACAAGCGTACGACCATTGTTAGTCACAATATCGGGTTAACTCGTCGTGTCTAAAGGAACCGCTTTTATTTGATGTAGCAATCCTCCTTGGATGGCTTTGATCTGTGCCTGTAAATCATCAGTGATACTAGCGCGATTGGCCATCATTCATATACGGGTATACGTTTGCGGCGGTGTGGCGGAGGCAGATCGGGTATCAAGTTTAATGTCTGGCGTTTGCGATTCCTGTATTACATTCTTGAACCGATTGACTCCGTTTTGTAAAGTGATAAGAAATATTTCGGGATAAAATTAGGCGGTACTCGGTCACCTCAACATGCATTTATCTCCTTGATAACTGACACAATGGGATTTGTTTAAGATAAATATGTCAACGCTGAATTATATCTGTGTGTGTGTGTGTGTGTGTGTGTGTGTGTGTATATATATATATATATATATATATATATATATGGGGGGAGGTGTTCTACGATCATTTTTATCGCATATACGAAAAAGTTAACGTACGATTATATTCAGATATTGTAAATGATTTCAAACTTTTCTTAATTGACCAACGAATAAATTGTATTAATGCGAAATAAGAGCAAAATAATTGGTAGATTTCGATAGAAAAATGATTGATAATCTTCTATACCAAATCAATTCAGTATTTACCCATCGATATATGCTAATGTTATTCCGTGTCTCTAATAAGGGTACATCATCTTTGATAATCAATATTTTTTAATTCTCGGCCTTCTTTTGATGACGAAGAATTCTTTCATGGAAGCAATATCTCTGATCATTAACTCCAGGAAATTCAAAAAATCCACGCTTACATGGTCATAATCATGGTGATGATCATGGTGATGAAGATAGTGATGATCGTGGTGATGAATTATTTCCATGGCGGAACTAAATACATAAAAACAACTGTACACACAGATAATTGTCTTTTGAGAAGTGGAATTAAATTTTTATTCATTAATTATATATCTGATGTAACTAGACAACCGGAAGCTATCTATCAGCGTAGTTTCCATTTAACTCATTCTCAATTTCCGTCTCATTGTCATTTGATTTTTATTAAATCATATTTGATCTATAACAGTTATGTTTGTTGTTAATATTTAAAAGTTAAAAATGAATATTCCTTTATTTTGTCTTGTAATAAGATGCTTCAACCTAGATAGATATTTGAACATAATGAAGATAATGATGATGATGATGATGAAGTTGATGATAATAATAATAATAATAATATAAACAATACAATTATTATAAATTCAGTAGGCAATCCAACATTTTATTGGCGACATATTAAACAACTTCTTTCACAAATTTACTGCTCCAATACCCCAAAACAGGTCGCGTTGTGTTGCCAGGATCAATTAAATTTTAATATTAAATCAATACAATCAAGCAATATTTGTACATTCTGGATTCTATTTGACACATTTCAAATTTGTGAGCGAGCCGAACATTGTGTTGATTATGGATGTAAACAAATCACGATTAAATACTGCGGCAGTTTGCTATATAAACGAATTGAAGTTGGCCATTTTTCAGGCAACTATAAAGATTTTAATTGGATGTTAAATATAAAGTCATCAACGTACATTTTCCGTTAACAGAGAGGAGAACGTGTCGGGATTATGGCCAGCAATCCGGCTACTGATAATTGATATTATTTATTATAGTGATGTATTTAGGTCGGGGAGTAGGTGATTGTCCTTTGCGTTATGTGCAGGTGTATTTTTAGCATCCTGGCCGCCTCCTCCTCCTCCTCCTCTCGTCCTCCTCATCATCGCCGTCGAGTGGAGATAGTCTTCTCATCAGAGAAGAACAAATCCCGGCCGTCTGGATTCGTCGGCTAACACGTGTCCATTGGTTATTATAAAGGCCGCGGATGGAAAACTTTACCGACTCGCATTTAACAAGAAACATATCGGGACACGTGCTCTCGGTGAGCGGAGTGTTGAGTAACAAAAACAAAACAAAAAATGACTCCAGACTCTAGCACGCGGAGAGGTTGGCTAGCGCGCGGAGGTGTTGGCTAAAATAAGCTGTGAAGAATGTCGACAAATAATCGAGTGAAAATATTATTACGATGATGGTTGGTGTCGTGGCTGAGGAGGGTCCCTGTATCGTCTCCTGGTAAGATTACCAACTTTATTTACGGTTTTCGGTTTCCATCAGAGTAAATGGGGATATTTATCATTTGTGGGGTTAGCCAATGAGAAAACACATAACTGTGTGATGAACCTATTAGATAGATATATGTGAAGGTTAGCTATCCGGGATATATATATATATATATATATATATATGATATACATGCGTCTCTCTCTCTGTGTGTGTGTCTGTGTGTATGCAAGTTAATTATTAAGCATATTGCCGAACGTTGACAGGTCGAATAGGTCGAAGTATAGGCTACTGTAGGTACTAGTTAAGGTGCGCTAAAATGTGCAATGATATGTTAACACCGTGCTGACATGAGACATATCAATCGTTATTAACATAAAATGATATCAGACATAGCTAATAACTCATCCTCGTCGTGTTGATGTCACGGATATTTAGATTTATGATCATAAAAAACAATAAACCGAGACCATCTCGCCTTTTTCATGTCTCATATACTCTCTTCGATTGGATATGATCCAGATTGTGAGACGTTTGGCTACAAATAGACGATTGTATATATAGAGGTTTCAGCCACACTAAGTAGATGATATTTAATCAAACTTGTCATCTGTGACATAGTTTTCGTATATATAGAGTCTACGAAATCACGGTTCATGATACTTCTGATATTGTGTTGTTTACGATTAATATTGTTTCCTGTCCGGATGATTAATTTATAATTATCTGACACAAGTAAGGGCGTCCAATATATATATATATATATATATATATATTCCAAAGGACGCACACAACCTCAATAAATAACACTGGTTCGTGTTATTAATGATTGAAAGATGGTAATTGTTAATCCTTTATTTAACTTATACACTATGATATCATACACACACGCACGAACGCACGCATATATATATATATATATATATATATATAAATCAGGAAGATTTGATACAAGTTCGTCAACTTGAGATAAGAGATAATGTGGAACATCATAATGTTAACGGGATAATCAAGTCACAGAGTTATATAAAGGATACGTTATGATAATATTGTACGTTGACTGGTTTATTACAGCTGGATGTGACAATATTGACACGTTTGGTCATAAAAATGCAATTCATTGGTACGTTATTGCCCAAAGAAACCAGTATAACCATAAAGGACTATGTGTATGACACTGTTAAGTAGATATTTGCTAAATATTCTTAAATGTACCTTTGTTGGTTAGGATTTTAAATTAATATGTCGTAAGAGATGAATAATATAGCAGTATTTGATGAATTTTAGTGCCAACGTGTTTATGAATTCTCACTCACTCACTCACTCACTCACTCACTCACTATCGGTTCAGAGTCAGCACTTAACAGTCACCGTTAGTAATTATTATATTAATATAACATTAAAACATTTGTTCATATTTAGTTTATCTTCGGTTTTCTTCAAATGTGACGAGAGGTTCTAGTAGCTAAATTGTTCGAGCACCGCTTCTTCAGGTTGTGGGTTCGAATCCAAGTCATACCTGTATTTGTGAGATGAGTCGGCCCTACAGGTTACCAGCGTCGAGGATAAAATAACCAACTTAAAATCTGGTGTGTGTAGTTTATAACAATCATTTTGACAACCATTTAATTTTTATGTGGTCAAACTTAAAAAGGCAAAATTCTGATTTACATATTTAAGATTTTTGTATACGTGTACTTCATACACTGTTATGGTCAACATTTTGAACTGTTGATATTAAAAAAATATCTATCATCTGAATTGATGAAAGTAGCAAGCATTTAGATTATTGCATACATGATTTTTTTTTAAATTTGCTGTAGAATACATTTAAACATAATATAAAGAATATATATATATATATATATATATATATATATATAGGGGTGTTTGTGTGTGTGTGTGTGTAGTATTTTTGCTTCGCTACTATATAAATATAATTCTCCTCATGCCATAGTGACGATTTTATTCATGAAGGCTGCCTAAACTAAATATACATAAGTTTACACACACACACACACACACACACACACACACACACATACGCACGCACACACACACACACACACACACACGCACACAAACAGACACACACACACATTACACATGTCTCAGCATGAAAAGTCACCACTCTGAATTCAGTCCCCTGAAGAAACGTCCAGAGTTTGAATTCACGGTTCGAGATTCTCTGTGTCTGTGCCTTATTATACACAGCTAAAACACACGCACACACACACACGCACCCACCCAAACACCCACTCAGCCACACAGGGGTGGGCTACATGTTATTATATTTATTATCCGAGACACATATTCTGGATACACATAGCCAGTTACTACTATATACACGTACATGTAATATCGAATAAAAAAAGGTTCGCTTGTAATCGAGGGTAGCTCCACAGACCCTGAGTTCAAACCTCAGCTAGGCCGGGTCTGGAGGTTGTGTAATCTTTCACTTCACGTCATTACATTTGGATGTTGCTTAATAAGAATGAGAACAAAAGTGGCTGTAAAACAACAACATTTTACCATTTCTGTTATTATCGACTGACTATGGAGCATTTGCACTTAACTGGATGTAAACGTTTACATCTCAGTCTTCACTCATCATACATGGTGTGACACTAATTATAAGTCGACTTAAAGGGATAGTCCACGTTCATTTTAATTTTTAGGACTAATACAGCTATACTCAAAAATATAATAAATAAGGTCACAATGTGTAAACAATCACCCACATATTACTTAATCCAGTTCTAAGTGCTGATTAATTGACTTTTAATGGCCTGTGGACGCCGCCATTTTATGCTAGACAGAGACCGGAAGCTCCTGAATGCTGACGTCACTTGACCTGAAGTCGGTAGAGCCCAAACATAAATATGTAAATAAGTGTGAGCAACGAATTATTCCAGAAAAAGGGCATTATCTTGTTAAATTTACGTCATGAATGATATAAAACCATATCAATGTCATCCAGAAGGAACCTTACATGAGGAAGATGATTCAAAATGGCTCAGAAAATAACGCTTAAGAGAAAATATAATCCGTGTCAGTCTAGAGAGCGCCCATGTGACGTCAGAGCATTACAGTTTTCTCCTTCCCGCCTTCGAATCTGGCTTCCGGCGCAGCCGTAATGGCGGCCCTCCAGTAATTTGGATTATTTCCCTATATCTATGATATCAGATATATTTCGTGATTATTACTGTGGAATTTTTGGTTGCTGTTCTAAGCATTACATATTATAAAAATATTTTCCGAGGGTGGACTGTCCCTTTAAGGACATACGGAGATCATGCTCTGCAATAGAGTCGACGAATATATGCGCTCGTTGAGTGCGTGTACAGTAAATATATTGATGGCATGATTTCAGAATGAATCACAACAGTAGGTTATTGTAACATCATGATATTACTTATTTTAATAAACTAATTATTAAATTCTTTCTGACGTAGTGACACACAGATGTTGGACAATTAAGTTATCTAAAATCTCACTAAGACTATCACCCCAAAAGGCAAACAAATAAATTTATGTCGATCTTATAGAACTATACAAACTTTGTCTTTCAAGAGGGATCTCTCCTTCAGTTTTATCTCCTTGATTACGCATCTGTAATGTTGGACATGTACATTTGTCTGATAAGAGTGTCATCTGATTGGGTGGTACGAGTGACATATCCCAGCATGTAGCATTGTTTTCTGATTGATCTATAGTGACCGGTCTGTAGTAAGCTTGTACATTACTTCCTGTTGTCGAGTAGGTTTTGTACAAGTTGGCTCTCTTCATTTCTTGCTTCATCCTGAAAATAAAATATAATTGGAGAAGTACTTTAAGGAAAATATAAACCTCACAACGTGAATTACCTAAATTTAGTAATTTGTGCATTTGACATTTAAATGTTGGATGTGCTCATAATCTTTGTTGTAATGATATACTCTGAAGATAAGTTTAAGAAGTAATCTTATTCTTGAAAATGTCTCACCTGTATTTGTTTATGTAAACAACTCCACAGACAACAGCAATCACCGACAGTACAATAGCAGCACCTGCTATACCACTAACCACCACAACTAAAATATTTAAGACTACCTTCAATATAAGTATCGTGGTAATTCTTTTCAACATTGTTATAGTTTTAATATATGAAATAATATAATTATATAATATTAAATAAATATAATTAAAGAAACCTAAATCAATACTGTACTGAATACCATATTTTAATACAATATTTCCCTGTCAACAGTATCAGACAAATTGATTAAAAATACTTAAAAAACCCAGAATCTTGAGGAACTATTTCTACATTTTGATAACCTAATTTATTTATACTATCAATTTAATTTCCCATAAATATTATGATATTGTAATAATATCGAATATGGTATTTTAGTTATTGGTTTATTGGAGTCTTTTCTTTTATTGCTACTTTTGAACATAACAGCTAATCACGACAAAGTGATTTGTTATTTGTACTAGTTATTATCTAATATTACAATTTGGATGAAAAAATAACTCTTAAACTACGGATTTTGTATAATAATAATAATAATGCCCGAAATGGCAGTTACTTAACGTGGCTTAGTTACCTCATATGAGGGAGACGCATATTGTCTGTAATTTACTGCTTCAACATGGGAACTAATTATAAATAAATTTATAATTTATAATAGATGACTTATTCGTCGAAGAAAACCTTGCCAATTGCCTGGTCGGATGGAAAACTCCTCCTACTATAATGCCATGGTCGGGATTCGAACTTCCGACCTCCCGCACAGCATGACCATGAGTAAGAAAGTCCCACGCTTTTACCCACTAGGCCATAGAGGCAGTAATTCGATATTGTTTTTAGAACACAGACCCGGTAGACTAGGTATTGGTCTTGTTCCTCTTCCCTGGAGTATATTAACTATCATTTTATGTCCACAGTATGTAGATTTCTGGATCACATAGCCACACTCCAATTGAGGAGGTACCAGGATGATTAAAGGCATCGGTGCTATGTTCTAATCCAGCATAAGATCATTGCACAAACATTGATCCCAATATTTGAAATGTTATGCTAATTACAATCCACGAATGAAGATATACTTTTAGTATCGTTTTTTTTCTTCAAATCAGGCTACTTATAAAGGAACGGAAGACACAGGATTTAGTCTAGTACACTCTCCTTCAGAACCCCACGCAGAATTATACTGACCCACGAGTACATTCCGTGATTTAATGCCAATTCGTGCCCTTTGTCTATGTCACATTGACATCGTGTTTACTTACTGGATGAGATATGGAAGATATCTGTGTTTCTAGGTTCCTCCTTCTTGACGGTTGCTATTGATTCAAAAGAGAAACAGTGTACTTTTTTTAACTCAAAGCATATAAGATTCTAACAGGATATTATAGAAAGGAAATGACCCGACGGAGACGATCACGTCGTAATGGAACACAACCCACCAATAACATGAATATTGTACGCACATATTTCGGAACAATTTCCAACGTCTCCAACCCACTTATTTTCGATGCATGTCAGATGCCATTCTTTCTCATTGTTGTCACAACCAATCAGAGCCTCATTTCCTTCTCGTTTGTACCAAGCATGCGCCGGGGGAATGATCTCTGAACATCCGCTTGCTGCTTGTTTGTTTTTATGGAAAATGCAATTTAATACAATTAAAATATTAAAAAATTACTTCAGTGGAGTACTGATATTAAAATTACACGTTTTTGACGCATTACATGTAATATATTAACCTCAGGTTATGATGATTGGTGTAATAATAAACTTACATATTTATCATAAATCCCAAATATACACAGAATATTGGCATGCGTTTAATGAACATCTTACCTGAATAGCTTAAAATAAAATGTGCTTGTTTTCGTCTTTCGTTTCGTAGAAAATATATTTCGACAGAATTAGTTTTTGATGTGTAGAGCGCCCTCTTGCGACTCCGTCCGCCACATATTGTATGATTTATACCTAAAGAGTTCTCGATGATAAAACCGTAAACTGATCCGCAACTGATCAGGTTATAGTCTTGTCGACTGACGGCAAAATCTATCATATCTATTTTGATAATTTGTCCTGGACTTGCTGAGATGAGCCAAGGTGATCGCGTGGAGCCACAACCTTTGGTATCCAGCATAGAACTAGATAAGTAGCCATTATTGTCAGAGATGACATTCGGCTGATTTGAAGTACACTTGGCTGCAACTGAGTAAAAAAGTATCATAGTTAATTAGGGATTAACACACAAAACAATAGATGCATGGATATGCAGCAAACCAAAATCGCCAACACACACACACACACACACAGAGAGAGAGAGAGAGAGAGAGAGAGACATAATCTAGAATAGATGTCCATGTTCCCACATTCTTATAGAGAAGCAAATATTCAAGCACCTAGAACATAAATAATCACGTACTATGATAGCATCCTTTAAATTTTATGCAACCAAACGTACCTCTTAGACACGTGTAATCCATTTTCAAGTACTTCATCAAAAAATCGAGACAGTTTTCATTCGCTGTTTCAAGCTCATCATCGATTGCCACCTGAAAACTACATTCTTGTCTACCTGAGCACCATTTGTCTAGTATATGGAGAACATCGTTGGTACATCCCAGGAATTCATCGGGTTTCTTGATACACCGTCCTACTTGCATCCTACCGAACTGTGCTGAGTTGACTAATATTACCTTATCTGCAGGACAAGAGGCGTGAAATTCCTCCGAAACACAAACCTCAGCTACTTCTGTAATCAAGCGTTTATCTTTATGAATCCGTCATTATTAATGAATTGTTTATTATTAATCATCTCATATTTTCATTATTGTTATTCTTTCTGTCACTACTACTTTTTAAAAGCATAGATACTATTATATTGTTGTATTATATGCAGTCCAATTAACCTGAAAATGTGGCATTTACGTCAATCTTTTTGGATAATGGTAAGCAAAAGGTGGCACGTAATCTTAGAAATTAATGGAGTGGACAAAAATGAGAGATCTTTAACATATAGGATAGGATTAGAAGAGTAAGTCAAATCCAACAATCTGTTCACGCTCTATTTATACTAATATATGATTTTCGTTCGTTCCATGATCTATCATAATAAAATAGGGATAGCACACAAGAGACCAAGGACTTATTTCCAGTGTGGTCACTTTATTGAGTGGTTGTTGATATTTCCTCGCCCACCACTTACAGAGGAATGGTATGCAAAGATGGAGCCAAAATAACCCGAGGGTGGTCATTGCCAGAGTGTATTCTTGTCTTGTTGAAGTTTCGGGTAGGTTTCGCGCAGCCAAATCAGAGTGTATTACGTCCTCAGGGGGTCTTTAATGTAAGCATATGTATGTGTATTTTGTATTAGTATGTACACTGTTGTTGTTAACACCATTAGCGGTAAAGTAATGATTATTAGTATTAGCAAGGATGTTGACAGCAGCAGTAGTACTTTGTTAACAATGGTATTAATAGTAATTTCACTGATAAATTTGAGTATTATTTTCATTATATATTATGGCTGTAAGTATGGGAAACACCTTTATTAGGCTATCTATTAATTATTAATTTAATAATAGTCATAACACAAACAGGTTTTCCATCCTCACAATTACCTGGAAAAACAAATTTAAAAGTTCCCGCCAAAACTAGGAGCTGGCCAATCAGCAGCCTCCTTGTCTGAAGCGCTTGGTTTGTCATCATTGTTTACTAGATGCTTTGTCTGTTGAATCTCGTCTAGAAAATAAATATTATAGCCCGACATTCATGAATATAGGTAAAGGTAACACACCTCCATCAATAGATTATAGATGAAGTAGAACGTTTTTGTTTTATTGGCGAAAGTTGAAATAGAACTACTAAATTGGTCCGAGAAGCCAGGCAAAACATCTGATTAAAAATGTCCTGTTTTGTGAAAAACCTTGTACGGTGTCGATATACAACCAATACGGACCCGTTCTAAGTGTTATTCAAATATTATATTCATTGAATGCATGAAGTTTACTACTTACCCGCGTTTACACTGTATATTGCCACAAATTAACCTATATATTGCTAAGACTGTCTACCGTGTATAATGGAGTAATCCAATATGGCAGACGCATTATGCAAACAGGGCAAAAACTAGGTCAACGAGCAGCGCGATGGCCTCTGAACTGTTCTAACTACAATATTCACCAGAGGCGCCACTTGTGTATCAGACGTAAAAATGGTTACTGCCGCTATATCGAGTGAATTAAAAACATACCGTTTTATGTTTGTTTAGATTAGTTTACAAGAGTATTTTGTATTTGTATTGTTAGATAACAATTTACAGAACTAAATAGTTGAATAACTATGCAATCAATTATTATTATTATTATACGACATTTATAAAACACTTTTTCTTTAGTATTGCACAACATGTTCAAAAGTGGTTTAGATGTAAAATAAATTTTGAGAATAAAAAGAAATGTTTAAATGATATACACAAAATGTTTAGTAATGTGGGCACCCGATAATAATAAGGCATTATATAAACCATTATAAAATATATACAGATTGTTTAAAACTACTGATATTAACGAATTTCCAAAGTGGACTAAAAAGAAGTAAGTCTTATGCAGCCTTTTTAATGTGTATATCGTTCTTGTTGCAGTGACGTTGTTGTGGAAAGTGCATTCCGCAAATTGTGAGCAGCATGCTTAAAACACATTTTATTATCGTAGGTGTTATTAATATCAAAGAATTATGAGATCTGAAAGTTCCACTTGGTCGTAGTACATCGAGCATGTCCTTGATGTAGAGATCAACGGATGCATGATAGGATACTTATATTGTATAACATGTGTAGGTGTTTTTCCTTTTATATTTGTACAATACAAATTTTCATCCAGTACCCAGTCAAGGTTCCAAGATTACAATGTTTGTTCTGAACGTTGAAATACGATATTCGTCGACGTACCAGGAGAACGATTAGCTAAATTTTCTGAATACATATATCTGAGTTTAGGTGTAAATTTCTTGTGTTTTACGTCACAATGCCGCTCAGTTATGTCATTAATGCAACAGCCATGTGATGTCGACAACTCATATGTAACATTTGATAATAAATTTATTATTTAAAAATATTATTATTTGAAATGCAAAGTTAGTAATTCAGTATATCCTGTTATTTATTAAATGATAAATAAAGGATTTTAGTAATAAGCACACACACACACACACACACACACACACACACACACACACACACACACACACACACACACACACACACACACACACACACACACACACACACACAGACAGACAGACAGACACACACACACACACACACACACACACACATTACACATGTCTCAGCATGAAAAGTCAAATCAAATGGTATGTTTTTTACGTGCTTCCGCTTTTTGTACGTAGCCTGCATGTAGCCGCTTTCCTGTGGGCGTGACATATTTGTCGCGTACGAAAAGCGAATTAGCTGGTTCCACAGGCTGATGAGTAGACCAGACACATGCTTAGGTATACGCACACATTTATCAATATGTGGAGGTATGGAAAATTTAATTTTTATATTAATGTATGTATAGTTGTATTTAGATTTATGGAGGTAGGTTTAGATATGTTGATGCTTTGGGCCCGTT
>JAODUP010001438.1:0-53820 GCA_025642065.1 Paralvinella palmiformis | reverse complement strand
TACTGCAATGCATACTGTGAGTGAACGTTTTCTGTTGTTCGGAAAATGCATACAGAGAGTTGTAAAGCTTTAATGAGGACACAATCACAGCACATTTAAAGTGCCTATTCAACAACGAGATGGCATGCTATAAGTCTAATGCACCAGAGGAGAAGGTAGCGTCATCAAGATGTGCCACACACGAATACAACATGCAGCACCAGTAGCATGCCATCTTTGGACCTACGTACTCTCTGCACAATAAACTGAACAAACGAAGTCTCGATCAATGCGAATACCTGACTGTTACATTATATCTTTATAAATATAAAATAAATAAATAATGGTCCTATTTTCAGTTAACTTGTGGTTTTGTTGATACATTTATGATTTTCCTCATCCTCAACTAATGTTTAATTTCTGGGAGATTTTCTAGTTCGTTAAATACCACTTGGATACTCAGCCAGTCCTCATCCTCAACTAATGTTTGCCAAGTGCCACATGGATACTCACCAAGTGCACTCTGATTAGTTCATATCATAATGTACACATTAGCGGAAGCTTAATATCAATCCACAGTCGGATTACTTAATACCAGCTAACCAACTCTATGCAATCATAGCCACACCTAAGTATAATAAATCACTTTATGAGTATCTATAATTTAGGATAAATATAGCATCATGGTGTTTATCTCTGGTATGAGGTAACGAAGCTCATCCCTGGAGAGTTATGACAGTAAATCACAGAGCCTATAAACTTATTAGATATACTTTTTCCAAACAAACAATAAGTGAAATAATATACTTAAACCCAGTATATATTTAGATATAAGATTTAATTACAAATAAATATATTTGATTCCTAGATTTAGAGATATGCGCCAAGATGAAACCGTGTGATAGGAATAAAGTATGCGAGCTGATTGCCATCTCTCCTTACTTCTCATGCCCTCCATGTGTCCCTTGGTGTTTTGGAGATAGATGTAAACACTGTTACCAAATACCTGGATTAATAGCGCCGAAAACGACAGTATCATTTAGTAATGGTACCGTGTTAGAAGTACCAGCTGCAAATGGATGGATTGTGAGTAGCCAGTTAATCGTAAAATATTCTTGACACATTTTATAGAAAAGGTCATCCGACAGACATGAAATCTAACAAACTATTTGCATAAGCACATTTTTTTTCAATCTGAATTATACCTAACAGGTATTGCTTCGTAGACAAGACGGTTCGGTCAAGTTTACCGATAAACTTTGGAATGATTACAAAAAAGGTTTCGGCGATTTTCAAACTGAATTCTGGCTCGGTAAGTGAGGAATGCCTAGAATCTGAGGCTAATAATATGGAATTATTTCAGTTATTTCACATGTTTCCTTTATGAAATTGCTAATGATATTCTCCAATGGAATATCAGGTAATGATTGGATTCATCTATTGACAACAAATTGCTCGTATCGTGTTCGTTTTGATTTGGTGTCGTTTCGTGGACGATGGGCTTATGCTGAGTACTCAAACTTCTGGATTGGACCGGAGAGTGACAATTATCGTCTTCATATCAGCGGTTATTATGGGAATGCCAGTAAATATAATTTCAATAAATTACCCCATAATGATTATTTATTGAAAATTGTAGAAGGATAAAAGTATTGTTGAATTAATCTAATAACAGCTTCAACCATTTCAGCTGACGATTTGATGGAGTCAAATACATACTACGACGTGAATAATATGAGCTTCTCTACACGGGACAATGATAACGATAGACATCTAGTTGGAAATTGCGCAGGTCATTCTGGTTGGTGGTATAATCATTGTGGACGAGTGAGGCTGACTGGAGATTATGGATCTTCCTGGGATGATTTTGACAACAATCTTGCTTATGCTGACATGAAAATAAAACGAAATTAATCCTTTATCTGTCTATTTCGCTGATTATAATAACGCTTATTTTACCAAATAACTTTCGGTTTATTTTTTAAACTTTCAGCGAAATTAATTATGTAGATATGAATTTATTGAACAATGTTTCAATGTGTTGAGTATAGTATTAATTGTCCTTTATTTCAAACTAGTCAATATTTACGAAAACAAACGTTACTCTTATCTGTTTATGTGTTATTCTTTCGAAAAATGAAACCTGAAATGTTTTATTATTAGTTTGTAGCGAACGAAATGTGCTTCTACCTTCATGGAAGTCGGTTTTGTTTCTTCTATTACGTCATGTTAATTATTATCGTTATATTATATGTGAATACTACAATATTGGTAGTTGATAATCTATGAGATATTGGAAGTAATAACTGAATAATCTAAAGTTGATCGGTGAGAAAACCATCATAAACCAGGTATATCCGTTAAATATACATCTAAAAAATGTACATTAATTAGTCCTTTTTGGTAATGTTATCCATCTTTGACGTGACGATTGTTACTCGTGTAAAGGAAGCAGGTCAAAAACCCAAAATAACATATAATTATCTAAAAGTATGAAAAGGCTGACCCGCACCACTGGGATTCAATTCCGGTCTATGTGAAAAATATATTCCATAATTAAATTTTACTGATTATCTTCATAGTCCACTATAGTCATTCGATCTGTCGCAGACTATGTCATGTCTTGTAAATCAGTGCCACCAGGATGATGTTTTTATTTTATAACCTAAACTTCATTTTTCAAATCTACGATAGAGAAATGCTGAATATTAATCTTGCTTCTTATAATTATTTGTATGGTGTGGTATTTATTCTCAGTTGTCTTTGTTTCTGGATAAAGTTAACTTCAAAATTAAATCGGCAAGATGTTTAAATTAAAAATTGAGTTTACATAGTACCACCTCGGCAACAATATTCATAATTAACAGTGTTTGTAAATTTTAATAGACAGGTGAATTATAATGTCATATTTTATGTTGTATTAGGTGAGCATATCAGAAATGTTTAATTGATCTTATACAATCAAATTTATTTTGTATTCAACAGTATCAAGTAGAGTCTCCCATTTCAGCTAGTTGTTATATACTACTATGTGGACTTAGGTAAATAACACGATAAAACTGATGTTTTTAATTAATCTAAAGAACATTTCAGTGTTAAAATAATGTCTCTTTTTAATCATAACATCATGAAGGAGACTATATTAGTTATATAGGCTTTAAATATAATTAAAATATAGGCAGAAATCTATTGTCCATTTGTAAGTTGCAGATATTATTGTGTAATTATTACAAAGTTGTGATTCAACATAGTCATATTATAAATGTGTGTCATACGCTTAAAACCTAGCTATCATATTTATTTCTACTTGGTTAATTTTGTAAAGCAAACTCGAGCAATAATATGCAAGGGATTGAAAATTCCAATTGTTCAAGATTATCTAAAATCACCTTTTCATAAACAACCTTTCTTTATCAGGTTACATTAGATAATTAATACCATATTTAATATTTAATGTTGTTGTTATTCCTTTTTTGTTGTTATCGTGTTGTCATCTATGTAATCCAAAGCTAGCTATATTGTAGACATACCATGGACGGCTGGATTCCTGTAAATATTGAAGTTAGTTATTTTATACTTGCCCGTAGGTCCCACAATTTGGGCGAAATTAGAGTTAAAAGTGGGGAATTGGTAGATGGTTTTTACTTTGGTTAATACTGATTTGTTTTAGTATTATTATAATTCTGATTATTGATTGTTTATACATTTTTTATATGTACATATAAAAGTAATCGTTTTTGGTGATTTCTATGTCAATTGGTAGATAAAAATAACTTCTATTAGATTCTATTGTTTGATACTGTTCACGAATATTATCTACATATAAATATGGTTTTATCATCCAGTCAGATATTTCTTCATGTATTCGTCCATCAAGGATTTTACTTTTGATGTACCACCACCAATTATGTGGAAAAGATAATCAGCGGAGATTAGAAGTGGTCTTGAAATGGTTAAATCTCTTCTATAACCTCATATTCAATACAAATATTTAAGCATGGAAATTTACTACTGCATCCTGTACTTGTGGTAATATTATGTCACCTAATTGTTATTACTTACTTGTCAAATTTATTATACTACAATAAAGTGTAAACATATGAAATATAAACTTGGCCGATGTAATGTGTCGTACTTGCCTGAGTGTACCTTTGGATATTTTCAACTATCTGTATGTTCCCTACCTAGTTTAATTGACGCCATTGTTTTAGTCCAGATTGAGTTGTGCTGGGGAATATCAATATCCATATTGAACCACTGTTGATATATCTAGAACTCGTTAGATTTACACGTAGAGCGTCAACGAAAAAAAATGGCAGAGATCGATATACACCTCTATGCTTTTATGGGAGCTGTAATTAGGAAAGCAGCGGCGTCGTTTTACAAGCGAAGTGGCCACGGATATTAATTTTTATATTGAATTCTATTATATATATTTTAAAACTTAAATATTACGGTGACATTGTACCAGTGTTTGTTATAATCTATGCGCATTTAATATCATATTCATTTTAAAATATAACACTGATAAGATTAAATACTAACATAATTCAGTTTCTAATCGATCTCTTAGTAAAAACTCAACTGGTAAGTTGGGGTCCCATCATAATGTTCCATTTAAAGTTTATTAATTTCAAGCAATAATCACTACCTGAACGGCATGACATGAATTTCAAGAGAATTCCACCGAACATTGTCACATTGCATCAACGACGATAAATATGACGTCTAAAATGGTGTGGTTAACGTGACAACAGTATTTTCCACCTAAATTGGTTATATGACTTTCTTAAGTAATTAGGCAATCTAAACAAAAAAAGATACAAACATATATCGATGATCTTTGCATATCATTTGCCATGGAACCAAAATAAAGCTGTATCTTCATAACATATTAAATAATTGCCTTGGCTGTGGACTTGGTCTAGTATAGAGTTTAAACCGCTATACGTTATTTAATATTAAATTTTATAAATTCGCCATTCTTTGTTATTTTATACTTATAACATTACTAATATATAGTAATTGTCTAATCATATATACTTTAGACTAGGCTAGAGATATTCTGATCAAGATAGTAGAGAGCCTTTAGATCTAGATATAATCTAGTTAATGTAGCCTATCCACCATAAATACATATTTTGTGTTGTTTTAGTCTTAATGTGCCATTAATTATTTTGACAGTATCAACTATGTGTGATGTAACAGTCAAAGCTTAGTGTCTATCATTATGATATTTTTATCATTTTAAATACCTGATTTACTGTCATTTACAGTTACAATCGGAGCAGTTCTTGAATGTATTTAGCATGTGCTATAGATGTCCTGCATGATGATTTACAATGCCATTAAAGAACACAGTTTTACATTATTTAATTCGGTTTGGTCTTGTAGCACAATTGGTAGTTTAACAATGTAACAGCATATTTCGATTGATATATGGTGTAGATTACTCAGTGTGATCAGGTTATTTTATAAAAATGTATTAAAATGCTTAAATATGATTTACTGCTGATTAGTCATTGTGTTTGAAATGTGTAAATAAATTAATGGTTTGTATAAACCCTCTGAACACTCTGGTTATATGTTTGCATTATAATCATTATTATTTTGCATAATAGTCATAACATAAATATAGGAATGCAAATTCATCAAAATATACATAAAAGAAAGAAAGAAATATACGCAATTTCTGGAAACCCCTTAATGTAAATGATATGTTGCTCGAACCAATTTTATCCGCTCAAGTTATCGATGCTATAAATAAATTGACACCAGAATTCAGTAGCGGATATATCTACAAATTACATAAAGAAACAATAAACTTAATTAACCAGCCAATTACACACATAGTCAATCAATCCTTTCAAATAGATGTAGTACCAATGCAAATAAAATACCCAAATTCAACTCAATCTGAAAAATATCTGGTACTAGCTTCAGAAAATAAAAATCCATCAATTAGTTTACACTTATCCTTTTCTATCAGTATGTATCATAAAGTTACATCGTTTCTACTGTATTGAAATACTTTATATAAACATCAATATGGCTTTACAGTTAAGCATTCAATAATACCCCCTCTGACTAATCAATGTGCAGAAGCAAAAAATAAGGACACAAAAGTATATACTTTATCAATCTTTAGTGACCTCTCGAATGCCTTTGACGTAATAAATAACCAAATATTTTCAAATAACCTTAACCAGTATGGTCTACGGGGAATGATTAATCTTTGGTTTCAGGACTACTTATCAAATAAAATGCAATATGTAGAAATTAAAAAGTCCAGGTTATGCACCATAAAATTTGTAGTGCCACAAGGATCCGTTCTAGGCCCTGTGCTATTCCTTTTATATGTAAATGATATTACTCATATAGTCTTTTGCTTATGACACGTCACTTTATGTATTAAACTCAAACTTGACTGAACATACTGGAGAGGCAAACGTTTCAATGAATTCCCCTTATGAATGGTTCGGAACAAACCAGTTATCACTTAATGCTACGAAAACAAAGTACATTATTATTGTAACATGTGACTTCCCAATTTGTTAGTAGTGTTGTCTTATTCAGCATTTGTTAAGTGTATAGAAAGTGAGTTGGATATTATTTCATGAATATTTGATTTAATTATCATTAATTTCACATTTGCATATTAGTATGTGTGCACACTAATATTAATGGAGAGGGGAATTATGTCATAAGAAGTTTGTCTGGACTAGTAGACAAGTTGTTATTTCTTAGAAATTTACTTTTATGTCAACCAAATTAGCACATATTGAACTGTAACTTGTATCTTTCGATAATATTTACATTCTGCTCATAACTCGGGACATATTTTAGTGTTCGAGTAGTAGATTTACAAAGCTGTACAACCAAATAAAACCTATATATTGATATATAAATATATATAAATATATATATAATATATATATCTTGATAAGAATGGTTACTATGACACCCGGCTATACAGCAAGGAGAAGCCTACTGAAGTGAAATATGGACTAGGTAACTGCATTTTAATAACATTAATCATTAAATGTGAATCAACCATCTGTCTGATTTATTTGACAGGTAAAATGATGTTTAATACGTAACTGTAACATGAAACCAGTTAATGGCTAGTTACCTATTCTTTATAGACACACATACACAAACTGTGTTTTGTAAGTATTATCAAGGATAATATAGATTCAGCTATGGGTCTAGATAATTGGGAAAAATTTGATAATGATCCTTGTCTAGATAAAGATTAAGATGGATATGGGATGTTTGGTGATAACATTCAAGTCGATTTTGGATTATATTGAGTCGATTGGCTTCGACAGTTATTGAATAATCCTGTTCATATTATATAATTTAGAAATTGTGTTTGTTCTGAAGTGCCATGGATTTATTTTGCTTGATTTCATGCATAAGTATGATGCCAGTGAAAGTAAGATAATGTGCATGATTTATACTATTTAGTATAAAAGAGTATTTAGCTATTAAGATATTCATATAGAGTGAACCTCTGTTAGCAATTTGTTCAATAATAAAAAGCCAAATTTGACCACCCCCATGTCAAGATGTTAATTCCTTCATTTGGTAATATCGCATAGCGAAATATTTATGGCTGTCACTGGTATCCCCACTGCCATATGAATAAAGGAATTCAGCCTTTTGCTTCAAAATCACTTCTATTTCAGTTTTATAAATAGTATACACATGTTGTTCATATTTATTAATATTTTTCAAAGAATTTGGTGTTTTCGACAATTAAAATTAATCAATGGTGACACTATGATTAATTTGAGGATGAACAACCTCTAGCACAATTCAAAGACAACGAAACCATGTTAATCACGTTGATTGTAATTACAAAAGATTCTTTTGATTCTCAGTTGGGATGTGGGATAAACCATTGTTATATTATCAGTACTGTGTTGTGTAGTGAAACAGTAACTCACTGACTACGGACATTTTGTCGGAGCTAAGATTGTCTAACCTAATATTGGTCAATGAGTGTCAGATTGATGAATTGAACGGTGACTAAAATATGAGGCCATGAATAGGTCATGGTGGCTTAATTCAAGTTAATTTTCCAGGTTGTCTTTTAAGACAAATGATCTAGTAAGATTACATATGGATGGAATATAACGCCAGTGCTTCTGTAGCCACATCATATTTATTTCCTCTAGACTGTTGTTATTTATTGCAGCTCCTGGATGTTGTTTTCCTGCATAAATATATCATACTGTGATTAGAAGGTGGATGGAATGGACTGATCTGGTTTAGTTTATTGATTTTGTACAATAATTTGCCAGATTTCTGTGGAAAAGATTTAACATCATGATAGCTAATTGCTTCAGTTGACTGGAGTTGACTTAGGCTGTTTGTTGTGTTTAGCATGAGTTACTCGGACAATGGACTATGTTAGTATTTGGTTGAAATGAGTACATGTTAATTGATTCTTTTGTTAGTGCATATAATACTACTACTAATAATAATAATTCTACTAATTATAATATATATTTAATAAAGCACTCTTACTAACAGGAGCCATTCAAAGGCGCGGTACAAATAATATGTAACATAATAATACCCCAAATAATATCCGATTAAAAAAATAACAATTATTTATCTGTGAAAGCTACCTTAAATGGGTGTGTTTAGAGGAGATTTACAATTTTCAAATATGCCATATAACAGGGAGTTACAATGGTCTATACGAGATGTAACAAAGGCATAGACTACAGTTAGACGTGCTTCTTGTGTCAAGAATGCTTTTAAACAGTGAATGTTGTTAAGATGGTAGTAATTTGCAGCTCCACATACTGATGTGACATGTCGTTGCATGTTAATACATTGGTCAAAAATAACCCCTAGATTTTGTACTGACCCATTGGGGTAATCGAAGATGCATCGATCTGTGCTGCTGTTGTCTTTAGGAATTTAACACAATGTGGTGATGCCAAATATAAAATATTTGTTTTATTATTATTTAGTTTTAGAAGATTTTGAGCCATCCATAGCCGAATATCAGCAATACAATGTTCCAACTTCTTCACGGAAGAGGAGATATTTAACTCATTGTCATGATCCAGTGATATATACAGCTGTGTGTAATCAGCATGCAAGTGATATTTAACTCCATATCGCTGTGCAATGATCACAAGAGGACGGGTATACATTGTGAAAACCAGAGGACCAAGAACTGAACCCTGTGGTACACCAGATAACAAAAACTGAATGTCAGATAAAATACCATGAACAGACACTCTCTGGGAGCGTTGTTCCAGATAGGATCTAAACCATTCAAGTACTTTACCTGATAGACCAAACATGTCTTTTAACCTGCAGAAAAGTACATTATGGTTAACTGTATCAAATGCAGCAGACAGGTCGAGAAGAACAAGTATTAGTGGCTTACCTTGATCAATTGACATCATAATATCATTTTTCACCCTAACCGAAGCTGTTTCAGTGCTGTGACCACTTTTATGTGCAGACTGTAGTGATTCCTTAAGGTTATTATTGATTAAATATTTGTTTAGATGGAAAGCAACTGCCTTTTCTATAACTTTAGATACAAATGTAAGATTGGAAACAGGTCTCTAATTGTTTAGAATATTACAGTCCATAGTGTTTTTTTTTATTAATGGTTTTACAAGGGCAGCTTTCATGGATCTTGGGAAAACACCCAGAGATAATGATTTATTAACTATATTTGTAATTGGCTTTATCAAACATCCAGACAATCTTTCACAAGCCATGTAGGCATAGGGTCAACTGCACAGAAAGCATTAGATTTTTCAGCAACTGTCTGATATCAGTCTCTGTAAAAGGTTCAAATGTATCCACCATGCATATGCAGGACTCTTCTACCAATGGCTTACCATGTGAAAAGATGCTGGAATGGAAACCACTATGTATATTTAATATTTTTTTACAGAAGAAGTTATTAAATCAATGGGCCATATCTTTATCTTAATAGATATTATTTGGAAGAACAGTTTGACTTTTATGTAATACTTTATTCACAACAAAGTCGTTTGATCTTTTTATTATAATATTCAGGTGTAGCAGAGGCAAGGGTATTTTAACTAGAATTTGACTGACCTTGAACACATCAAAATGAATACACAAACTGATCTTTAACCGTCAAAATATTGGATTGCTTAAACAGAGATTCAGTAATAATTATGTTGTATGTACGACTTACTGGATTACCTAGCTTTCCCCATGCTTAAATACCATATGTGAGGTGTGATTGAATGGGTGCAAAATACAGTTTCCTTTGGCTTGCAACTGGTAAAATACGTTTAACCTGCTTGATGGAGAACAAAGCTCGAGATATGTTGCTATTGATGTTTATATTTGGTAATCTGGTGTTATATATTTCAATATTTAGTTTTGTGAAGTCTCAATGAGAGTATAAGGCTCCTATAATGATGTACTTTGTTTTCGTAGCATTAAATGATAACTGATCTGCATAGAAACATTCATATGGGGATTTTATTGATACGTTTGCCTCTCTAAAATGTTCAGTCAAGTTTGAGGTTCATAAATAAAGTGACGTGTCATCAACAAAAGACTATATAAGAGGGCCTAGAATGGATATTTGTGGCACTGCACATGTTTTGGTGCACAGCTTGGATTTGGATGTTTTGATTTCTACATATTGCATTATATTTAATACGTAGCCCTGAAACCAAAAATATTGGTTACGTTTATTTAATAATATGGTGTTATTTATTACGCCAAAAGCTTTTCAGAGCTCACACAAGACTGATAAAGTATATTCTTTAGGGTCTTTATTGATTTACTTCTGCACATTGCCTAACCAGTGGATGTATTATTAAATATTTAGCTCTAATACCATATTGATGTTTATAAAGTATTTCATTACAGTCTAGAAACGATGTAACTTTGTGATACATAATGTTAGAAAAGGAGGAGTGTAAACTAATAGGGGGATTATTTTGTTTATAAAACTAGTATCAAAAGTTTTAAAGATTCGGATGACTTTGGCTATTTTTAGTGGCATCTATTTGAAAGGATTGATTGACTATATATGTAATTGGCTGCTGAATTAGATTTATTGTTTCTTTAAGTAATTTTGTATATATATATATATATATATATATATATTATATATATATATATATATATATATATATATACCATCATGCCCAGTACTAAATTCGGGTGTTAGTTTATTTATAGCATCGATAACTTGAGTGAATTCAATTCAAGGAACATAATATTCCAGACATTGTGTATATTACTTTTCTTTGTTTTAGGTGTTTGCATCGCTATTCTTCTACGATCTTTGATCTTTCAGTAATATTTTGCTATTCATATCAAATAAATATTGAAAATTTACTTGTATTTTGATTTACCTACTGCTTGTTTGACTTAAATATCTACCTGCTTTCGATTTCAATTTACTTCTTCACTCTACAGAAACATAGTATAATGCAAAAATGTAACCAGAATTCATCTTATACAAACCATTAATTTATTTACATATTTCGAAAACAATGACTAGTTTGGCATATTAACTTTATTTTAATGAGATGTCTAATTTCTTAATTAAGTTTATAAATAGTTGTACTTGATGAAATAAAGTAATTAATAGAAACCTACCAGCAGTAAATCAAATTTAAAGCATTTTTAAAATAAATGTTTATCAAATAACCAGATCGCACTGAACAATCTGCACAATATATCTACCGAAATATGCTGTTACATTGTTAAACTACCAATTGTGCTACAAGACCAAACCGAGTTAAAAAATGTAAAACTGTGTTATTTAATGTCATTGTAAATCATCATGCAGGACATCTATAGCACATGCTTAATACATTCAAGAACTGCTCCGATTGTAACTGTAAATGACAGTAAATCAGGTATTTAAGATTATAAAAATATCATAATGATAGACACTAAGCTTTGACTGTTATATCACACATAGTTGATACATGACACAGCAAATAAATGGCATTTCGGGCCCTCCTTGTCAACTTAATGAATGTTATCAGGATAAATCAAATTAAATTTGCAATGGAAATTGACTAGCATTTCACATTATATTGAATATTTTACAATTATGTGATTAAATGTTATTGTATTAATCATATAACATGATTGATCTAACATACTGTCAGAATAGGCACATTTAAGACTAAAAAACTAATATTTAGATATGACGGGTAGGCTGCGTAAACTAGACTATACCTAGATCTAAAGCCATCGACTAGCTAGATCAGAATATCTCTAGACTAATCTAGATTATACATGATTAGACGATTACTATATATTAGTAATGTTATAAGTATAAAATAACAAAGAATGGTGACTATATAAAATTTAATATGGAATGGAGTATAGGGGTCTAAACTCTATACTAGACCAAGTCCACAGCCAAGGCAATTATTTAATATGTTATGAAGATACAGCTTTATTTTGGTTCCATGGCAAATGATATGCAAAGATCATCGATATATGTTTGTATCCTTTTTTTAGATTGCCCAATTACGTATGAACGTCATATAACCAATATAGGGGGAAATACTGTTGTCATGTTAACCACAACATTTTAGACGTCATATTGATGCCATGTGACAATGTTCGGTGGAATTATCTTGAAATCCATGTCATGCCATTCACGTAGTGATAATTGCTTGAAATTAATAAACTTTAAATGGAACATTATGATGGGACTCCCAACTTACCAGTTGAGTTGTTACTAAGAGATCGATTAGAAACTGAATTATGTTAGTATTTAATCTTATCAGTGTTATATTTTAAAATGAATATGATATTAAATGCGCATAGATTATAACAAACACTGGTACAATGTCACCGTAATAGTTTAAGTTTCAAAAAATATATAATAGAATTCAAGATACAATTAATATCGTGGCCATTTCGCTTGTAAAACGACGCCGCTGCTTCCTAATTACAGCATCCAGAAAAGCATAGAGGTGTATATCGATCTCTGCCATTTTTTCTTCGTTGACGCTCTACGTGTAAATCTAACGAGTTCTAGATATATCAACAGTGGTTCAATATGGATATTGATATTCCCCAGCACAACTCAATCTGGACTAAAACAATGGCGTCAATTAAACTAGGTAGGGAACATACAGATAGTTGAAAATATCCAAAGGTACACTCAGGCAAGTACGACACATTACATCGGCCAAGTTTATATTTCATGTGTTTACACTTTATTGTAGTATAATAAATTTGACAAGTAAGTAATAACAATTAGGTGAAGCATCCTAACTTTAATGGAAAAGTATAATCACCTTCTCTTCTGCATACAAGGAATGTACAGTGGGTTGAAAAACAGATATATCACGAGTCTGTCAAGAATTAATGTTGTTTTTATATTCTTAGTTAGTTATGCTAAGTAATTATCAAAATTACTTGAAGCTTATTTTAGGTAAAGTAAATATAATCGTTCGAAAAATAGATGTTTCAGATGTGTTACTTGTCAAGTAAAACACTCACATACATATCATCCTTTATTTCAAAATGAAAATATCTATACATCACCTATTACTATATAATTCAGTCATATCAGTATTCTATTAATATCGGGGCAGAAGTAGGTGTCTAAAAATGCCAAGTATTATCTTTATATTTATATAAAGGCTGTGAAGAGATATATTGTTTCTTAACATGAATATTGCTTAAATAATTCTGTATTGTTATTTAGGGTGTGTAATGTTTATTAGATAACAAATATTACCACAAGTACAGGATGCAGTAGTAAATTTCCATGCTCAAATATTTGTATTGAATATGAGGTTATAGAAGAGATTTAACAATTTCAAGACCACTTCTAATCTCCGCTGATTATCTTTTCCACATAATTGGTGGTGGTACATCAAAAGTAAAATCCTTGATGGACGAATACATGAAGAAATATCTGACTAGATGCTAAAACCATAATTCTATATAGATAATATTCGTGAACAGTATCAAACAATAGAATCTAATTTGAAGTTATTTTTATCTACCAATTGACATAGAAATCACCAAAAAGATTACTTTTATATGTACATATAGAAAAGGTATAAACAATCAATAATCAGAATTATAATAATACTGAAACAAATCAGTATTAACCAAAGTAAAAACCATCTACCAATTCCCCACATTTGTAAACACAATAACTCTAATTTCGCCCAAATTGTGGGACATAAGAGCAAGTATAAAATGACTAACTTCAATATTTTCAGGAATAGAGCCGTCCATGGAATTTCTACAATATAGCTAGCTTTGGATTACATAGATGACAACACGATAACAACAAAAATGAATAACAACAACATTAAATATTAAATATGGTATTAATTATCTGATGTGACCCGACAAAGAAAGGTTGTTTATGAAATGGGTGATTTTAGATTATCTTGTACAATTGGAAATTTCAATCCCTCGCATATTATAGCTCGAGTTTGCTTTACAAAATTACCCAAGAAGAAATAGTTATAATATGACTATGTTGAAAAACAACTTTAGAATAATTACACAATAATATGTGCAACTTACAAATGGACAATAGATTTCTGCATATATTTTTATTATATTTAAAGCCTATATAACTAATATATTCTCCTTCATGATGTTAAGATTAAAAAGAGACATTATTTTAACACTGAAATATTCTTTAGATTAATTTAAAAAATCAGTTTTATCGTGTTAGCTGATATAACTAAGTCTTACATATTATTATATAACAACTAGCTGAAAAGGGAGACTCTACTAGACACTGTTGAATACAAAATAAATTTGATTATATAAGATCAATTAAACATTTCTCATATGCTCAACTAAATACAATATAAAATATGACATTATAATTCATCTGTCTATTAAAATTTACAAACACTGTTAATTATGAATATTGTTGTCGAGGTGGTACTATGGAAACTGAATTTTTAATTTAAACATTAAACATCTTGCCGAACTAATTTTGAAGTTAACTTTATCAAGAAATAAAGACAAAGGAGAAGAAATACCACACCATACAAATAATTATAAGAAGCAAGCTTTATATTCAGCATTTCTCTATCGTTGATTTGAATAATGAAGTTTAGGTTATAAAAAAAAAACATCATCTTGGTGGCACTGATTTACGAGACATGACATAGTCTGCGACAGGTTAAATGACTCAAGTGGACTCTGAAGATAATCAGTAAAATTTTATTATAGAATATATTTTGCATATAGACCGGAATTGAATCACAGTGGTGTAGGTCAGCCTGTGACTTTTCGTACTTTTAGGTAATTATATATGTCATTTTGGGTTGTTGCGCTGCTTCCAATAAACAAGAAATAATCGTGAAGTCAAAGATGGATAACATTACCAAAAAGGACTAATTAATGTATATTGTTTAGATGTATATTTAACGGATAAACCTGGTTCGTGAGGGTTTTCTCACCGATCAACTTTAGATTATTCAGTTATTGAAGAATATGCATCATACTAATGAATCGAAAATAATATTAAACAAGATCAGTTAATATAATTAGTGTATTCAAAGTGGTAGTAACTTCCATATCTAAAATATATCTCATACATAGAGTCATTTCTATTTGATCCGATATTACTTCCAATATCTCATAGATTATCAACTACCAATATTGTAGTATTCACATATAATATAAACGATAATAATTAATATGACGTAATAGAAGAAACAAAACCGACTTCCATGAAGGTAGAAGCACATTTCGTTCGCTACAAACTAATAATAAAAACATTCAGTTTTCATTTTTCGAAAGAATAACACATAAACAGATAAGAGTAACGTTTGTTTTCTTAAGTATTGACTAGTTTGAAATAAAGGACAATTAATACTATACTCAACACATTGAAACATTGTTCAATAAATTAATATCTACTTCTAAACGATAGCAATAATTAATTTCGCTGAAAGTTTAAAAGATAAACCGAAAGTTATTTTGTAAAATAAGAGTTATTATAATCAGCGAGATAGACAGATAAAGGATTAATTTCGTTTTATTTTCATGTCAGCATAAGCAAGATGTTTGCTAAATTCACTCCAGGAAGATCCATAATCTCCAGTCAGCCTCACTCGTCCACAATAATTATACCACCAACCAGAATGACCTGCGCAATTTCCACTTGGATATTCATCGTTATCATTGTCACATGTTGAGAAGCCCATATTATTCACGTTCTGGTTTTTATATGAGTACATCAAATCGTCAGCTGAAATGGTTGAAGCTGTTATTAGATTAATTCAACGATACTTTTTATCCTTCTACAATTTTCAACAAATAATCGTTATGAGGGAAATGTTAGCCTAGACACATAAGGTAATTTATTGAAATTATATTTACTGGCATTCCCATAATAACCGCTGATATGAAGACGATAATTGTCACTCTCCGGTCCAATCCAGAAGTTTGAGTACTCAGCATAAGCCCATCGTCCACGAAACGACACCAAATCAAAAAGAACACGATACGAGCAATTTGTTGTCAATAGATGAATCCAATCATTACCTGATATTCCATTGGAGAATATCATTAGCAATTTCATAAAGGAAGCATGTGAAATAACTGAAATAATTCCATATTATTAGCCTCAGATTCTAGGCATTCCTCACTTACCGAGCCAGAATTCAGTTTGAAAATCGCCGAAACCTTTTTTGTAATCATTCCAAAGTTTATCGGTAAACTTGACCGAACCGTCTTGTCTACGAAGCAATACCTGTTAGGGATAATTCAGATTGAAAATATGTGTTTATGTAAATAGTTTGTTAGGTAAAATGTGTCATGAATATTTTACGATTAACTGGCTACTCACAATCCATCCATCTGCAGCTGGTACTTCTAACACGGTACCATTACTAAATGATACTGTCGTTTTCGGCGCTATTAATCCAGGTATTTGGTAACAGTGTTTACATCTATCTCCAAAACACCAAGGGACACATGGAGGGCATGAGAAGTAAGGAGAGATGGCAATCAGCTCGCATACTTTATTCCTATCACACGGTTTCATCTTGGCGCATATCTCTAAATCTAGGAATCAAATATATTTATTTGTAATTAAATCTTATATCTAAATTATATTTTGCTAAATTAATATGGATACTGGGTCTAAGCTTATTAGTATTTGAGATCAAATATGTCATTTACTGGGGTTTTTTTTGAAATAGTTTATCTAATTAGTTTATCGGCTGTGTGATTAACTGTCATACCTATTTGCTGTGTCGGGCTATGTTGCCTGTCTGTTATTCAGATTGGAGACAAACACTGAGGGGCAACATCGTAAAGTAGCATATTTGAGTATAGAAACTTTTATTGCTAGTTCCTAGCTGAGCCTAACATTGCTATTTTGCTATATTTGTTATACATTATAGATATTCCTATCGTGATATATAATACTCGGTGTGGCTTTGAGTGTATACAGATGGTTTTAAGTACTCCGAATGTTTTACTGTGGCTTGATATTAAGCTTTCGTTAGTGAGCACATTACGGTAGGAACTAGTCATAGTGCAGTGGCTAAGTATTATAGGGGCATTTAGCAAACTAGAAAATATCCCACAAATGAAACATTAACTAAGGATGAGGAAAAACATGAATATATCAACAAAGCTTTAAGTTATTTATTTATTTTATATTTATTAAGATTTAATGTAAGAATTAGGTATTCACATTGTTCGAGAATATGTTTGGTTCAGTTTATTGTGCAGACAGTACGTAGGTCCAACGATGGCATGCTACTGGTGCTGCATGCTTTATTCATGTGTGGCACGTCTTGCTAACACCACCGTCTCCGCTGATGCATTAAACTCATAGCATGTTGTTGAACAGGCACTGTAATGGTGCTGTGATTGTGTCAGTATTAAGGCTCTGGCAACTCTCTGTGTGCACTTTCCAGAAAAACGTTCTCTCACAGTTAGCATTGCAGTGTGGCTAGCTGAGAACAGCGACCATTTCTTGTGCAAGTGCGTGGAGATGTCTCACAGATGTCTCATTACTGTCTTTATATTCAGGAGTTCAACCCCAGTAATAGTCAACATATGTCTCCACACTACCTTCTTCCATGCTGATCTCGGGGTCGTCCGTAATCTGGTTGTCCTCAAATCCTGCTTTGACTAATAGGGGCATACATTTGATCATTGCTCTTGGTTTGATTAGTCAAGCACAACGAAGTAATTTATTACTATGTCGTCATATAGGAAAATACGCAACAGCACAGTAGAATTTGCAAACATCGCTAAAACAAGTTCGCTGTCTGGAAACATTACTCACTGCCAGCTTTGGATGGACTGATTACTCTTTTCAAAATTAATGTTGAAACTTGCAGTACATTTGGAGTTTCGTTTTGCCTATTTGTCATGTCGGCACATTGGGATACATTTACTACAATTACTAAGTAAAATTGTAATACTAAAAGAATAGCCGTCAAACACTTAGAATACCGTGTGGTTTTTCAACTACACCTGTTGTCGTAATTTTATTAATAACATTGCTACACCGTAGTACATGACAAATTACTTGACGTAGTAATTGACAAGTTTACATTTACCCTTTAAAATAAGAACTGCATATTGCCAAGAGTTTAACAATACATTGTACCTTGTAATATTAACTGTTGTGATCTGGAACAGAGTATAAAGACTCAAGTTTAAACATCTGTTCGTTTTTATCGATTACCAACTCAACATTTTGGTTGAATTTGATATACTCGGTCAAGCTTTAAGACGACCTTGTACACCACAAGAACAACAACTTCCATTATTTGCAGTATGTCATCAAGCTGAGCAAATCATTAACTCATTGACACACTCAACATTTACTAGTTGATATTATTTCTAAATGTTTGAATTTGTGGAATTAGCTAAATCATATAACTAATATGCAAGATTTGATTAGTGCATGATTTTAAATAATTTTCTTTGCTAATTTAAAAAGGTCATCTCTATAATACTAAATTTACAGTATAATCTAATTAAGGATCTTAATTAATTATTGAAATTTTTTACAAATCAAACACAATGAAAGCATTAATAACCCAGGAGTTATATATTCACATATTATGTTTAACGTCATACTTTAAGCCAATCAGATCACACACTCATTTTGTTGTTGGTCAGCCAGCGATACTATTGGGACCAAAGAAAATATGTGTTTTATTTCGACCGAAAGATGGAAAAGTCCCCTCTCTTTTTGTATAACACTAAACTTTTAAACGGATTTTATTTGCATTGTTTATTCTTTGATAAAATTGATATTTTTTAGTTTGTTTTTTCTATTTTGAGGGGAATTTGATTTTGGTTGTAGAACATAAGTGGAAAAAAGAATAAATACATCTCATTTTACGCATCATTCCTATGCAACCCCACACCTGGATAACAACCTTTTGTTTCTATTATTTGTTAGAAAGATTCTGAGAAACATAATATAAACATATTTCATACTTACGGTTAATCATGGCTGTCTTGTTCATTGCCAAAACATTTTGTTCCGTTTTTTTCTGTCCTGTCACCAACGTTGTGTTGTACAGAGAACATTTACTACCTTCATGAATGACTGACTGACAGTCAGCCTTTCGAGAACACTCCAATAAGCAAGCTGATACGGAGAAGACTTGTTTGATATCGTCAATCCTATAGGCTTCATCAGGAACCAGTTTCATCTCCTTAAAAGAACTGACTTTCCGCACAATAACTGGCTCAGTCATATAGATCAGTACTATTTCCTCAAATGTAATGCATAACAGGAAAACAAAAAATGTGTTTTTTGACTTCATTCTTCTTTAAATAATGACTTAGTAGATAAGCGGTAAATGAAATACAGTAGATTCAACTGACTTCTCAAACCTTTATGGCGTCGATTGAGAATGTCATTTAGGCGAAAACCTGGATTGAGTATGTTTGTGATACAAGATCAAAACATGTGTCAGCAAGTATTTAATTGATTTTATTCTCATAAATTATTACTAAAAAGCTTAAAGCGTGTCCGTGTCTATTCGCAAAATATATGTTTAGCTTATATTATCAATAACTTAATACCTCTCTTACATATAAACTTGAAATATTTTAGTAAATTCCGATTATTAAATATTTGTTTATTATTCATTCAAGTGCTTTCCAATATTTGGGTTACGATACTATTTCTTACTCACATTTCAGGAATAAATTCAGCAAGGATCTACAAAAATGGCATTCCTCAAGACAAACAAACGAGGATCTATATTTATTGGTGATACAATAATGCCGAAAGACAAAATGATGCCCATCACAATGAAATACATTTCTACCATTTGCATATTGTCTAAACAAAAAATACAAAAGCTTTTCAGTGCGTTTCCTTTTTATTGTTCATTACATTACTTGATGGAAATTATCTACCACATATACTATTTAATTATGTTTCCTGTATGGACAAGATGGATATAAATAAACCGAATTTTTATAATACTTAATAAAAGAGCTGAGTATGATAATACGTTAAATAGAGAGATGTTATATGACACAAATAAGTACTGAATATAGATGTCCATTCATCCGTGCTGATTTAATGGACATATAAATGTTGCCATTCGTCAATGAACTGTTTATATCATGTGTACATGGCAGGCCATTCAACCGAGACCTCTACTGTGTATACGGAACGATATACACACTTCGTTGTCAAAAGGCAAGCCGACTGCTCTAGTTCTACTAGACCTGTCAGCTGCGTTTAACACTATTGATCATAGAATTCTCTTGAACTGTCTGACATCTTGGTTTGACTTGAATGGAGTGGTTTTGGACTAGTTTATTTCATACCTGGCAGACATAAATCAACGTGTTAAAGCCGATGATGTACTATCTGATCCAGTAGATATAATGTAGGGCGTTCCCCAAGGACCAGTTTTGGGTCCAATTTTGTTATCCTTGTATACAAATACTTTCTACGAATAAAACAGTAATTTACTACTTCTACGCAGACAACACCCAGTTATATATATAATTTACACCAACCACTGTTGCTACTGCAATTGCGTTACTCCAATACTCCAAACATGCCTTACAGATGTGCAAAGCTGGATGATAACAAATAAACTTAAACCAAACCCGGATTAAATCAAATTCATCTTGTTTGGTAACAAATCACAGCGAAAACATTTGGCTGTTTTTTTCCTGTTGATATATTAGGTAGTGTTATTAGTCCTAGTGACAAAGTTCGTGATTTATTTTGTATTCTGATTTTTCCTTCTCGAGCCACGTTGCATCGGTGTGTAGGTCTTGTTTTGTATGTCTTTGTGACCTCAGATTAATCAGGCGTCATCTCACCGATAACATAGCAGTCACCGTCGCAAATGCTTTAATCAGGAGCAAGCTCGACTACTGCAATTCTCTATTTCGTTCCTTATCCTGTCGATATCTTTAAAAAAACTATAATGTGTCCAAAGTTTCTTGGCCCGCATAGTCAAACATTCATCTATGTTTTCCCATATTACTCCTGTTCTTATATCTCTACAGTGGCTGCCCTTCAGGCATCGAATACGTTTCGAAATAGCATCTATTATTTACAAATGTCCTCATTTGACTCGCTGCACCTGCCAAGTCAACACAAGGCGCAGCAGCCCTGGCAAACTGCACCTTCATGTTACTGTGTACAAACCAGCGTAAACAAGTCAAAAATACACTTTCGCAACTGTCTCAGCTGCGATGGTCCTTTATTGTGGAATTCTCTACCTCACGAAGTTCATTCCGCTTCAGCAGTATCAAGCTTCGGACAACGTGTAAATACACATCTTTTCAGGATGCATATCCACCTTAACCCGCTCCATCGCACCGGTGTGCTCACTTAATCACAAACATTTAACCTTCAAAGAATATGGCATAGGTATCTGGTCTAGTTTTGTCGCGTCTTAGAATTCGTTTAACTGAAAATAAGCTCAGTAAAGGTTTAAATTGAATTGAATGTTTTCACTTTTACATGACCATGTCCTACACCTAGTCGATGAAGCGCTACAAACAGTTTTCTGTGAGGTTGAGAGTACTCTAAACAGTATACCAATTACTCCTGTCTCAGACGATGGGAATGACTTAGTCCAAATAATCTTGTTATGTACGGATATATGATTAGTAATTTGGAGTCAACATTTATATGTATTAAGCATGTATGGATTCTGCGGATGCGTATTGAGGCTCCGAGAAATAAAGTATTTTGCAGGTAAACGTGGATTGTTCTTTTGAGTACTTGGTTGATAAATATACACAAGCATTGTAGTGTCACGATACAACATATATCTTGTTCCTTCGCCCAAATAAAAGCCTTCCCTGTGGAGTCTGATTCAAACGACAAATACGCTAGTCGTAGATGGCGACAAGTACAGTATTTGGCTGGACTTTTCTGGAGTAGATGGAAGATTGATTATATATACCTACTACAGGTCAGACAAAATGGCAACGCTCATTCAGAAACTTAGCTAAAGGTATTGGACATCACCAAGGACAAAAAGGGACCAGTTAGAGTCACGATCAAGACACCAATAGGCGAATTAGACCGTCCTATACACAAATTATCTCTTATACTGGAAGCCGAAACTTGCGATACCTAAGTGTCGATTTATATGATATGTTATTTGTTGTAGTAATGACTGTTTATGTCTATTATCTTCTTTGTATGGTTATGTTATAATGAAATTATTTCAAGATATGATATGTAGTCATATCCAAAGAGCCAATTAGTGTTTAGTAATTGGAAAACCCGTTAAAGGGTTGGTGTGTATTGACCCTTTTTCACTTTTTAGTAATTTCTTGTTGCCTACAGCGGAGTGACAAATAACTCTGCCTGCTTTTATTGTATACATGGACCATCGCAGTACTTCGTGAATAGTCTGTAGAATTATTCACGGTTAATAGGCACAAGGTGTGGTAAGTTCAGGTTATGTCGTTTGAATTAGTAACCTGAAGTAATATTTGTCTTAATTTTCCTATTTATGTGGCCATATCTTGTATATTAGTAGTAGGTTTCTAGGTGAAATATCGGGTTGTACTTTTGCAAATAATACTGATTCATGGTGCACTGACCAGCACATGTTGTCGTCAAGGTCGACTGACGGTGTGACGTCTTGTTATTGCTTGCTTGCGCCCGGTCAGTGTGTAGAGCTGAGTACTATAATGGACAGCGCCATTGTGTTTCAATTTAAAGATCGGGATTCAATTCTAGCCATAGTTAAATAGTTATCTTTTACTTATTATTTTAATATATTGTGTCAGTTGACTTTAGTGACCTTACCTGTATATTTCCTATGTTCACATATTTCTAGAAATTATTTTGATTAAATGTGGTGTTTCAAATTAAGAAATAACTTTCAGAAAATATTCGAAACAAATGTAATTAGAGTGACATTGTATTTTGCTATCGATTGTAATCAGTTATCTTTTTTCTTTGCAGTTAATCGTCTATTGTCTATAATAAATCAGTGTTACGTGAATGAACAGATTATTACTGATCGATGAATGATTCTACAAATATATATATATATATATATATATATAAAAATATATATATATATATATATATATATATATATATATACACCCTTGTCAAACAAAACACAAACGAAGTTATATCCGCCGAGAGCATTTAAAATATTTCCGGGCACGGCTTAATTTCATTCTCCGTAAGAGGACCTAGCATTAGACTCAACGACATGTAAACTCTTCAACTGATAGTGCACTCTAAAAGATCGAAGAATTATAATTTATAACTTTGAGAAAAAAGGAGTCATACAAAAGTAAGATATATCTTTACCTATTTACTTGTGAACATTTACCCAAATATAAATTTTACAGTCTGTTTACATTATTGAATTGTTCTTTCCTTGTACGTTTATATGATCTGGTATTGTTATTACACATTAATTTTAAAATATTGCCTGGTGAAATTAACGGTATTCTTGGAATGAAAACTGTTTATCCTCTACATTGGCCAGAGATGATCACGTCCTCGAACAGATGAAGTTGTATTTGTTCGAAAATCAAATTTGATAGTCATCGCTGACATCATAGTTCCAATCGCCCTCCAAACCAATGTCATATTCATCGCCGTTTCAGACTTTGTCAGAATCTTTTGCGAACAAACAATCAAACAAGCCCATACCCATTCGATTGTTTCATAGATGCAATAATATTTCTAGCCAAAAACCAACATTTTCACAATTAAGAACCAATTCCGTATCTCTTAGCAGCCTCCATGTCTCGTTAATATCGTGGATGAAATGGGAGTATATCATTTCCTTGTTATTTGAAAGGTAATGCTCATCTACAAGGTTCGTAGTTATTCTCCACCGATCGAGGTGATCCGGATGAAGTAATTCTGGAAGAGAGACTCCAGGTCACCATAATACACATTTTTGTAGCCAACATTGATGCAGTGACGGTTTACAAAGGAACACATCAATGCTAATAGAGAATTGATGAGAGAGTTTGGGAAATATAGCACGAATATTTGTATCCTTTACAGGAGATGATATCATGTCAGAGATTGTCATGTTGATGGTTGGAATTTTCATTTGGTTCACGGAATTAATTATTTTCTTTCTAAAGATTAAATCCAACTGAAATATTTACTAAGAACTTGTAGCCGTTCAAATGCACGGAAGGAACAATGGACGGACACACCATCACACATATATTCAACGAATATATGTGATGTACACACACACACATATATATATATATATATATATATATATATATATATATATATATATATATATATATATATATATAATATAGAGAAGATTCAATTAACAGAAACACACAAATATACAAACACAAACACATTCACGCTCACAAATACTCACCCACAGACATAAACATCATGACCTCATAGGTTAGAGCCTGGGACTCTCTACTCATGGTCATCCTGTACGGGAAGTCATAGGTTTGTATGGAGGAGATGTTGCTGAATATATGTTATAAATAATTCCTATCTACCCATCTACTAATAACAATTAAAACTTGTTTGAGTATTTGGCGAAAATATATTATAAATGTATTTGTACCGTGCGATGGACTATATTATGCTGAAAACCTCAGATGCTTATTTATTTTTGGTGATAGTTTGACAATTAATACAGATTTTATCATTCCTCCTTTTCATTTACACATGGTACCAGAATCTTGCCTCTACGTGTAGTACTTTATACACATTTAGGTTTAATACAACCGTGAGAAAACGTGATAAGTGTGACCAATAGCCCATTAAGGTGATGACCTTTATAGGTTAATTAAACCTTATAATGTTCCAGCTGTACTGTCTTCTTGAACATTTCCTGAACATTGTATATAATTTTGTTTGTCAATAAGCCAGTTTTATGCATACAATACGTTTGTGATATAACAACACATAATTATTTTAAATGTAAAGCGCAGTAGAGCGCTTCAAGAATACTAATAGTCGTTTTAATATTTGTCAGGTTCTTAAAACCCACTTATTTAAATTAGTCTATTTATTGTACCAGTTAATGTATCAAATGTATTTGTGATATATCAACTTATAACATGTTTTAATTAGGTTTTGCCCGTAAAGGACATTAGGACATTTCAAGTTGAATAAGGCGCTATATAAAAGGTTGCTCTTATTATTATTATTATTATTATTATTATTATTAGTAGTTAGTAGTAGTAGTAGTATTAGTAGTAATGTATATTTAATAAAGCGCCCTTACTAGCAGGAGCTATTCAAAGGCGCTGTACAAATAATATGTAATATAATAGTACCCCAATTAATATGACTGTACAAACCTTATCAGAGATTTAAAAGATAATTTTTAATTATCTGTGAAAGCGACCTTAAATAGGTGTGTTTTTAGAAGAGACTAAAATTTCCAAGAGACGACGCATTTCTAATATTTGCCTGCAACCTATTCCACAACGTGGGGGCTGCAACACTAAACGCACAATCACCATATGACTTTAGCCGAGACACTGGCACCTGCAAAAGTATCTGACTGAATGACCTGAGTTTTCGGAATGACTTTCTAATGGACATCAGTTCAAGCAGGTATTCTGGAGTCATATCATTAACAGATTTATACATTTTGAAATGGATACGCTATATAATAGGTAGCCAATGTAGTTTTTGAAGAATTGAGGTGATATGATCATATTTTCCCGAGTATTTGTCACTATGCGAGTTGCACTATTCTGAATTCGCTGAAGGCGATTGATGTTATAATCAGATATAACAAGATACGATATAACAGGGAGCTACAATAGTATATGCGAGATGTAACAAAGGCATGAACTACAGGTGCAAGTGCTTATTGTGTCAAGAATGCTTTTAAACAGTGGATGTTCTTAATATGGTAGTAGGCAGCTTATTATTATTATTATTATTATTATTTCAATTACTATGTTCTTCTCCTAAGCAACACTTTATAATATTTGTACCTCTATTGTCACCCGTTTCAATGATCTATTTCTAGAAGGAGTAGGTCTCATATGGTGACTAATACCTTAATTGCTATTACAAAATTGAATCTTCTGATAAAGAAAATCGCTATATTATCACAGTATAGATTATTATAGATAATTCTAGCCAGTCATAAAATTCGAATCGCAACTGTTGGCTCACACTATCTAACATTACCAATGCCTGGGACCATGTTCAGCAATATTAGTGATATTTTCTACATATATCTCACTGGCCGTTGCTTTCGAGTCTTGATCTGACCCATTTTAGACTCTTATGCCAAGACCTGTTTAAGCGTATTTGAGACACCTGGCTGCCTTAACGACTTTGCTGTGAATCCGTGGGACCTAGTCAGCATTGTCCAAATATTTAACCGTTTATTGTCTACTTTATGCACACCGCACTACTTAAGTACGCAGCAGGCCTTTGTCATAAAGCATTATTGATTGTGAGTAGTATCAGTGTAGTTGCGAAGGCGGTACCTAACCATAAACTGGACTGAAAAAGTTAAGTACTGGATTTCGGAATGATATTAGGTTCCGAAATGTAACTAGCACCATCTGGTGTTAGATGTAATGGCATAATTGAGAGTGTTCCAACCTAGACAAAGTCTTTGATTTGTTAAGTAACAAATAGTAAAAATAAGCACCTATTATGTCAGTTAATGACATGGTTATAATAATATGGTTCAAAAACACCAGCGGTCGCTCGGCCCATTTAGGCTACCGTGTGCACAAAAGTGGCCGTAAAACATCAATCATCATCATCATCATCATCAAAAACACCAGCCAATAGTGCAATATTCGTTGCATACAATAGTTTATTTAGCAGAATTTAGTCAATTAATGCATATTACACTGAAGGGACACAAAAACCGGTTATATCGTCCTTGTTTTCATCATAAAATTCACGAGATAATTCCAGTGTGGCCGAAGTCTCGTCGTAATTGGCATTACAGTTGAATGTCATCTTGTAGTTTGGTTCACTTGCTTCATCACATAACTGAGTATCAATGACATACGTGTTACCGGGATCAATTTCTTTAATTGTAGCATAAACGGTGCCACCAGTCGCAATATCATAATCAAAGGAACTTATTAGGCCCTTGCATCCAGTTTTGCACTGAAATCATGATACTAACGGCATCATTACAAGTTTCAATATTAAGCAGCATCAAAGGTATGATACGGGTCATATTTCAATTTGATTTAAGTATAATAGATGTTCTTCTACGATGGATAACTGCTACATGGTTATATAGTTTCTATCTGATTAAATTAAAAGACAATAGAATTACAAGTAAAACTCTCCCAACCTTCCATCCACGTTGATATATCTTTCCTGGTGGTTTGTTAAAGTCAACTAGCCTGGAGAATTTCACTGGGTTCTTATGGGCGCCAACAGCAAACCTCACCCAGGTAACAGTGTTTCCCTGTTAAATAACACACCATATAAATATAGTTAAGCCATAATTTGTTTTATCATAAAACACACATTGCTCTTTGTAATAATCGTGGAACTTACCGGTGACGATTAAACTGTTACCTTACAATTAGGCCATATATTATATAAACTTTGCATTTTAACTATTTTTAACATACAATATATATATATATATATATATATATATATATATATATATATATATATATATAATAACCTGCAGTTGTGCAATTAATTTAAACTTGCAGTAATTTTTGCCTGGATTCCACTTGACCAAGATTTGCTTTCCATTGGTCAGATTCTGTTTAGATCCGTCAAACATTGTCACTTCTGAGTTGTGTTTTACGATACACTTTACAGCTAGAAAGAGAAGACAATAAATGTATCTAATCACTTTATATATATATATATATATATATATATATATATATATATATATATATATATATTACAAACACAGTTATTAATCATTGATACTAACTAGTTGGATGAGGACAAGATTGAGGTATCTCGGGTTCGCGGTTGGGGGTTAACCATTCAGTGATAGAGGTGATATCAAAGCTTGTAGTATCATTCGCGAATAAGGTATACCTGTGCCGCAATTCGTTGTTACCAATTATTCCAAGTGCACCCTGAAATATAGTATTTTCAATAATCACAGCCCTAGCTGTATAATCGCACATTTACTTGTTACTTATAATTCTGATCGAACGCAAGCAATTAGATTAATAAATAACATTCACTAACCGCGTTCTCCAACCAGAAGAGAGCCATTGTCACGAGTACAACTGTTCGATTGACTCCCTCAGTATCTTCACCAGTCACAACTACTACTTGAACAGTTAGTGAACGATCACCTGACTGATGAATAAAGGATACATTCATTTTAAATATTTCCAATAAAATAAAGCAGTATATCTTATATAACAGGGGAATGTTGTTTAAATACAAATATTGATAAAGTTTGATTATAAGCTTCGTCTCGTTGTGGACACTTTCATAACTGCTAACAGATCTGATATTAAATAGCGAGTTTGGTGTTTTGAATCTAATGACATTATTACAACTAGTACTTAACTGACTTAGTGCTAGCGATACAGTTTAAGTTTAAGTACCTCCTCATCAACAATACCGATACTACTTACCTTTTCACCGAGGCAAACATACGTTATGACAACGGCCTGACGAGTAATAAAGCCTGGACACAGATAGTCACGAAGGTTTATTAGCTCATTTTGGTCAGTAGTATGTCTGTAGTAAACAATGCCACGTTCGATGATTTGCATAAAGAAGACTAAACCCGTTGGCGCGACAGCGAAGCCGTCATCGCAGTCGGGTGTCCCGAATACGCCAAGGCAGATATTTGGACGAATCTTTAAAACAAAAAATCAGGATTCGAAAGGAATGTTGAATTTGGTACCCGGCACTGAAAATGTAAAGCTTCTCTCTGATATAATGTGACCCACTTACATCACTCCATACAGAAACGTATAGAGTATCACCGCTATTGTTGAATATGGTAACGGGCATTGGAAATGTTAGATCATGACCCTCAACAGTCTCGTTGGCATTAATCCCTACTTGACCCGGATCTAGAAGTAGATGTGATGAGCCGCAATCTGTAAATACAAAATCGATATGTGATTAGCTTAATGGGTTGGCTACTGATAATAGTTTTTATTTACTGATATATTTTGAGCGATAATGTTACACCTGGCCAGATTTATTTATACACACTTGCTAATACTTGACCCATACCTTGTCCTCTAATATATAGGATATTAGTAGTTAGCCATAAGATCAAATATATCAGCATCTTGATAGCACTAATGGCGAAGTACATGATCAAAACCCAGAGCAGAAACTATTACAATATGTATGATGGCCCAGCTGTAAGACAAAGAAAAAATAGGAAAAAATCTGTATTTAAGAATGCCAACAAATATATATATATATATATATATATATATATATATACAAACGCATACACATGCAGAGACAAACGCACACACGCACCTACATAAACTCATACACACAAATACACACACACAAACCTAGATAGGTGTGTGCGACTGAATGATCGGGTGAATTGTAAGCATAATATGATTTTAAAGACATTCTAGCAAACTTATTTCAAAGAAACTAAAAATTGTATACTACTTACCAGTTAGACTGAATCTTAGTTTGCTCGAAATAATTTGTGGAGAGTTCATTTATACATGATGTAGACGAATAGATTAACAAATATTTAAAACATTACTTACGAATATAATATAATATGTCTCATTTTCTTCTTCCACAGCTGTGTTATATGCCAATATAATACCGCGTTTTGGTGACTTGTTCTCGATTGCAACAATGACATATCGCCAAAAATAAGACATAAATAATTAGTCCACGAAATAGACCACCAAAACTTATTAGCCTAGAGATCTAATGATTGACATAATATGAATGTACCTCGGTTGAGACAAAGACTATATTAATTATCATCAGAAACTGCAATAAGATTAATGAAGGAGATGTTTGAAGGTGTCATGGTTTTTAAAGGTCTATCGTAGATAGCTGGTAACAGCTGGTAAACTATGTCATTATTTCCAACGTGTGTTTCAAGCAATATACCTACCTGCTTTACTACCCATAGAATTTGTGTTTTGTCTTAATTCAACTAAGATATTCTACAATCGTTTTTTCAGTAATGTGTAATTAGAACAATATAGATAAATATCATGTGTTGCATTTTATGCTGAAATTACAAAAACAATTATAACTTGCTTACAAGTATTAGATTATAATTTCAAATAAACATAACAATAATTGTGCAGAAGTTTAATAAAGAAAATAAATCAACATATTTAATACTGGTTATTAGAATTACAAAAAGATAAATAAAAATACTACTAATATAGCTTATTAGTAATAACAAATTGAAATACTAATTTACAGGTCGTTTTAATAACATAATTATCATGAGTAAGCATCACTACAAAATATTGTTTACATATATCATAATCAGTCATGAAGATTGTAATAAATATGCATTAATTAGCATACATTTAATATTAAACGTCATAATTTTAACAAATCTTTATGCAACGATATTAATTGATATTTAAGATACGACATTCGTCTCATGGTAAAAGCTATACAACATCGTCCACATAGAAACCTAATGCATACTTAATTACTAAAGTGCCAATGTTATATAAAACCTATTTATTCCAATTGAAAGACCAGCAATACTTGCGTCATGATTTCAAATGCCTGGATTTGAATCAGCTGCTGCAACAACTCTATTATAGATTGGATCTTCAAATTTTAGATTATTGGATATGTGAAAGGAAGTCACCTGTCACATTGAGATTCAGGCAAAGAGGAATGATACGTGGAACTGAAGCTGACACATGCATGTAAGATATATAATCAACATAATTAAATACAAGAACAACGCTTATTACCGTTCTTGTAGCAGGTTAATTTGTACTTTTCTTTCTTCAGCAATATTCCAAACTTTACCAGCAACATGTCACCAACTATTCTGTTTGAGAAATTGATACAGTATCTTCATCATTTGTCTTTGATAAATATGCAACAAAATGGCAAGGTGAGTAAAGCCTTTACTTTAAAATTAGGTCACCTAAATGACTTCATAGAACCGGCCACTTCGACTGAGAAAATTATAACGTGGATTAAAAGAATTAAGCCTGGGTAAGTGGAATGACAAGGATTCTAGTATACTACTATGAGTCGTCTGTAGAAGACTTTGTAAGTAAAATTTCTTTTCTTAGAATGGATCCGTTCCAAGTTCAGCATTTTATAAATAAGACCCTGTAAAGGGTTTGAAAAGATATGGGGGAAAGTTATATAATAATACCAGCCGGGGATTTAAGAATTTGTTGATGAAAGGATACCCGGACAAGAAGGATATATATAGGAATTCTTGTACACATTGAGAGTACCCTAACTAATATACAGTAATAATAATAATAATAATAATAATAATAATAATAATAATAATAATAATAATAATAACAACAACAACAATACTAATAATGCATATTTAATCAAGTGTGCTCATCACTAGCAGTAACCATTCAAAGGTGCCTTATAATCATACCACAATTAAAACCCTATAAGTGATTTAAAAGATAATTATTATTTATCTGTGAAAGCAACCTTGAACATGAGTATTTTTAGAATTTTTAATCGATGACGCATTTCTAATATCTGCCGACAACTTATTCCACAAAATGGGGACTACAACACTAAATGCACAATCACCATATGACTTGAGCCAATAGACTAGCACCTGCAATAGTAACTGACTGGATGAAATAAGTTTTAGGGATGATTTCCTAATGGACACCAGTTCACACAAGTATTCTGGCGCCATATCATTAATAGATTTATAAGTTGTTAATACATTCTTGAATCTAAAAGATAGTCAATGTAGTTTTCGAAAACTTTAGGTGATATGATCATATTTTCGAACATTTATCACAATGCGAGCTGCACTATTCTGAATTCGCTGAAGGCGATTGATGTCATAATTGGATAGGCTATATAACAGGGATGTACTATAGATGTGGACTACAGTTACAAGTGATTCTTGAATGATGTACGGGGATTTTACTCAATATGCATTCAAAGCTGCGGATAAAAGGTAAACTCGCATCATGATGCAGTCAAAATACAGGTACTCATATGCATTGAAGAAACCTTCCTAAAAACTGGCAGTTGGTGTGGCATCAAGGTGTCGTATTCATTTCATGCAGGTTGGAAAAATGAAAAAGATCTTTATCATGGTAAATACAACCGACACAAGCATAGATTCACATATATCTTTGTATCATTCGTCATGGATATGTTCAGTAGGAGCAAAGTTGTTCAGTTCACACAGCTATATAATCCCAATCGAATAAAGATGTTAATCATATGACATATTCTACCTGTTCATTGACAGTTCTGGTACACCCCTTATTGAGAACCTCCATGACGAAATCATTCATAGTATCAACCCTGCCTCCTACCGATATCCACCTATTGAACCAAAATGACACTACTTTTTGGCCACCATTAACTAAACACTAAGAGCATTATGTAGAATAAAGTAGAAAGATGTGGTGCTTATGATATTGCCAATTGCTTAAAGAATTGTTTATCGTTTGATAAACAATTACGTATTTTGCTTCCGGGTGAAATGTTGAGACCTAAATAAATTTTTTGTTTAACTTTCTCTCTCTCTCTCAATATATATATACTGTAGATTGAAAAATGTTAACGATTGTATTAAGTTTGCGAATTTGTCGAATGGCAAAATATCGACAAATTAAAACGATTCCAACATTTTCCGTTTTACAGTATAACACATAATCACAAATCTTGACGAATGTTCTCTTTTTTCCACAATATGATATTATGTAGTCACCTTAATCTACATGCAACAATTTAGTTGAACGTTGGACAATACACTATTTATATTTAGTATTACAAATGTTTAATTCACAGCAAAAGCATGGAAATTTATAATAGTTAAAAAGTAAATATCAAACCAGTTGCAAAGAATGCATCATCAATATGATGCACCAAGGGATGTATATTCGAGGAGTTAAATCTCTAAATAGACTCCTCTTTAGAAAGTAGCACTAAAACACTTAGTTATGATATTAAATTATTGATAGCATTTTCAGAATATCCTATTCATATACAGAGTATTTCAATCTAGCACAAACCATCGTAAGAATATTTACAATTCAACACAAACATTCACACCCAAGCTAATTGCGCCTCACACTAAACATTTAAGGTAATTGAATCCTGACACTCGTATCGATATCTTTAATTGTTTTATGTATGGCTTGGGATAACTCCGAGTCTATCCAGCCATTGAGAAGAACGTCTTTTGTGATATGTTTACTGGCAGATGTGTAAGATTTGACATCCTTTGAAAGTGATCCATGATAGATTAAATAATGAGCAGTAAGACTCCATGTCAGAGTGTTATGGTGTGAATTACAAGATATTCTAGGTATCAGTATATTTTGAAGGTATGATTTGAGTCAATATTCGGATTTACGCAAATATTTCGGACTTTGTATTACAGAAAAGATGACGAAATTTTAGAACCAAGAATTCGCCAAATTAAAATTTGTATTAAGAACCGCCGAAGAATTGGCCAAATTAAAATTTCGTTTTCTTATCCAGATCATCATATTAGCCAAAGTAATACGTCGCCATCATTTGCCGAAGTACTATATACATTGGTCTGTATAATGTTGATATCGTTAGGTGTTTATACTTTTATGTTTTGTAATAGTTTCATGGCTACTAAGAATTTTATGGTTACTCTTTTTCATTTACTTTTGATAAATAACTTCTTTATTGTGACATAAATTCCATTATTTACAAAATATTGTAGGGAAATTAATTTGATAGTTGACTGCAGATTAGTATTGCTCTATTAGAAATATTAATTGTGTTTATTACAGTCACTTATTTCTAAAAACAGATATATTTCATAAACTATTAAGCTTTGATTTGTTATAGTTAAAATGAACTAACCATATTCTTAATGATAGTATGCCCAATTATTCCTCATTATTCGTTCATAGCAAATCAAAGGGTACTCCCCTCATAGTAACATTAATATGTCACCAGCGATAGAAATTTATGTTAGTAAGCTAATCTATAATTCTTGCCCATTTAACATTTTAATATTAATACACTTGACTAATTTAATGTCCTCTATTAATAAATATATCGCCCATGGCAAGATTACGCAGCTCCTAAATATAATGTGTACATATAGCTATCAGGCTTAAATATATATGTATAACAGCACCTGTGTTAACAGATGGCTAAATATATCTCCAGCCGTGATAAGTTGCATCAAACACAGCGGTACTTTGTAATGACTGCCTAGATGCTAGAGAGTCCGATCACAAAAATAAGTATGTTTTATTGTTTCCAAAAGGAAAACAAATATCAATACCTTTAACATATGCTGAAATTATATTTTCATTATATTTATTAGTAGTAGTAGCTAAAGGTAAACAGCCAATACGTTCAGCCAGAGCTGTCTTTAATAGTTTACCTATTTTATTATCTTGTATTAAACATCAAAACAGTAATATACACGTTAATTTAATAGATCTGTGTCATTTATGTTATTAAGCCATAGCTACGCGATTATTTGATAAGTGATTCCAGTGATAGAGAATATATATAGCATCTCATTTAAGAAAGTTATTTCTTGATATCATCATTAGCATTTTCAATCATATATATATATCGATAGGCTATTTATTATACAGTGAATAAAGTACAAAATATTATTCAGCGAAATGACAGCCATTAAATTCTACACTTTTTCCTCCAAGGTATAAGATGAATATGCACTAATTTAAATGAGCTTCCAGGTTTTTTTTCACAGAAGTGTGTTCAACTAAGATTATTTTCAGCAGAGTCCTAGTATCCATACGGCTAACTAGACTGAAATATAGGGACATCTCAGTGTCTAGGAGTCCGTCTAGTATTTAGCTGAAACACAGTTTTCAGCCATCTAGGGCTCTAATGGGTTTTAACACAGTCATTATGTGCTTATCGATATATATATATATATATATATATATATATATATATATATATATATATTATTTTCAATGCTTATTAAAATAATACTTAAAGTATTTGTGAGTAGAAATATCTGTGAGACCTGAACAATGGATATAGGGCTGTATATTACCCCGTCATGCCTTCGGTACTTGTGTCAGGCTGTCAGTGTTAGTGAGAAAGATTAAAATACCAAAGCGTGGTCTAAATTATCAAACAGCTCATGGGTTAATATAGCCCTGGTAGGCGTTATTATGTACATCAAACTTAATCTTAACAATGATGTTCTTATTGTAACAAAGTTCTAATGTGTTATTGAAAGTTTTCTTTTTGGTCTTTTTGAAGTCTCTATTACTTCGTTTGACTTTAGCCACTAGTACCACTGATCTTATTTATCTATTTTGTTCTGTCTAATTATACATTACTGAACAAACGGTTTTTGTAGAAAAGCTATTTTAAATACAGGAAATTTCGATTGATAATAAAGCACGTAGATATATTGCTTTAGGCACACGCTGAAAATAATTATATACTTTACCAGCTGCTACCAGTGATCTCTCATAAACCTCTAAAACCATGACACCTTTAAACATCTCCTTCATTAATCTTATTACAGTTTCAGATCATAATTAATGTAGTCTTCGTCGCAACCGATGTATATCCATACTATATAGAGCATTAAATCTCTGATTTTATATTTGTGTCACCTGCATGTTTAAAAAAATATATTTTCTTGATTAATTATTTATGTCTCATTTTAGGTTACATGTTGGGTTTTTGCAAGCGAGAACAAACCGAATACTGTTGTATTATATTGACATATAACACAGCTGAGGAAGAAGAAAATGAAACAATACATTATAGAGGTAAGCCGGTTTTTATATTTATTTTACTAATTATAAATTAGAACTCCGCAGCGAATTTTAATTTTTTTCCGAGCAAACTAATATTCATTATAAAAGTTAAGTAGCATACATTTTTGAGTTTCTCATATTAAAAGTATAACTCACATGAACATTCAGTCAACTAAGCACCTATCTGGTTGTGTGTGTTTAATATGTTTCCGTATTTGTGTGTGTGTGTGTGTTTACTTGAATCGAAGATATCACTTATCTAAATCGAGTAAACTATATATATTGTTGGCTGTCTTAAATAAAGAATAGTCATTTCTAATCTTCGTCATACAGCTTGGCTACTGTTTATGTTGCACGAGTTTCTGCTGTCTTCTTTTGATGATATTCGTCGTCATTAGTGCTATCAAGATACCGATATCCTTCACCTTATGGTTAACTGCTAATGTCCTAATTGTTAGAGGACATGGTATGAGTGAAACACTAGCAAGTGTATATACATAACTCTGGCCAATTATAACATCCTCAATCAAACATATATCAATAAATAAATAAATAGTATCAATAGCCAGATCATTACACCATCATATATTGAGGTTTTTTTTATTTACAAACTCATCCAACTTATTTATAGATACAGTAGTAGATAGAGAGTAAGATCAACGAGACTCTTGTTGGTCACGACCTAACATTTCCAATGCCCGTTACGATATTCAACAATAGAGGATATACGCACTACCTTTCTGTATGGTGTGATCTAAGTGTTCACATAATAGAGAAGCTATAAATATTGACCGACGAGGACCTAATTGAACATTTTCTTCAGATCCTGAATTTATACCTTTAAGCTACAAGGCCAAGATAGGTTTAGACGTATTTGGCACACTTTACTGGAACAACGACTTCGCTGTCAAGCCAACGGATATAATCAACTTTTTTCCAACTATCTAACGTGGCATTGTTTACTACAGACATACTACTGACCAAAATGAACTAATAAACCTTCGTGACTATCTGTGTCCAGATTTTATTACTCGTCAGGCCGTTGTCATAACGTATTTTTGTCTCGGAGAAAATGTAAGTAGTATCGGTTTTGTTGATGAGGAAGTACTTAAACGTAAAATATAACGGTAGTACTGTGTCAGTTAAGTACTAATTTTAAGAATGACATAAGATATAGTGCATAAAAGCACCATTTGATATCAGATATATTAGGAGATAGGGCAGTGACCACAACGAGATGAAGCTTTTGATTAAGTACATATAATCAACCTGTATCATTTTTTCAAATTTAAACCACATTCCTCTGTAACATAAAATATATTGCTTTATGATGATTCTTTTATAAAACGAGGCAAAGCTTACTATGAATGTATTCTTTATTCATCAGTCAGGTGATCAATAACTGTTCAAGTAGTAGTTGTAACTGGTGAAGATACAGAGGGAACCAATGGAACAGTTGTACTCGTGAACATGGCCCTCTTCTGGGATCAGCAGTAGATTAGTGAATGTTATTAATTAATTTAATTACTTGTGTTTCAATTATCTGATCTTTCAGTAATAGAAGTTACTCATAAAACTGCGACTCTACAGCTATTAAGTTAAATTATTGATCTAATATTCTTAAGGGCCAACCACGCCACTTGATTTTATAATGGATTCATACTATATATCATTATATTATAGTATATGGCATATCTGATTATAACATTAATCGCCTTCAGCGAATTCAGAATAGTGCAGCTCGCATTGTAACAAATACTAGAAAATATGATCATATCACCCAAATTCTTCAAAAACTACATAGGCTACCTGTTAGACAGCGTATCCATTTCAAGATTCTGTTAATTACTTATAAATCTATTAATGATATGGTGCCAGAATACCTGTGTGAACTGGTTTCCAATAGAAAGTCATCCCAAAAACTCAGGTCATCCAGTCAGATACTATTGCAGGTGCCAGTGTCTCGGCTAAAGTCATATGGTGATTGTGCGTTTAGTGTTGCAGCCCCCAATTTGTGGAATATGTTGCCGACAAATATTAGAAATGCGTCGTCTCTTGGAAATTTTAGTCTCTTCTAAAAACACACCTATTTAAGGTCGCTTTCACAGATAAATAATTATTATCTTTTAAATTAGTACAGGGATTTTATACATATTATTTGGGGTATTATTATATTACATATTATTGGTACAGCGCCTTTGAATGGCTCCTGCTAGTAAGGGCGCTTTATTAAATATATTATTATTATTATTATTATTATTATTAATATTATTATTATTATTATTACATGTCAAATAATATGTCCATAAATTGGATGATGGAGTAAGTGATGGAGTAAGTTAACATTAATAATAAGGAAAAAAACAATCTCCCCTGAACCATTATTAGTACTCTTAAAATAGAAACGAAACTGGCGATTGCATTTCTGTCCCATTTGATTAAATAAACTTTAAATCTTTAAAGGTAATAGTCATCAGGTTATAAGCAAACTGTATTTGAATAGCAACCACAAATTAGATTTTACCAGAACTAAATAACTTACAAGACATTAAATAATTAAATATTTGGCAAAACACATTTCAGCCAAGAAATATTCTTATCGGTATTTGTAAATAAAACGTTTCCTCCGAATTTGATTCATTTGGTGACACTCATCTAGTTATTTGAGCAAGGTTTAAGATGCGTGACATTAACATGGCTGACATACAACAGGAATTGGAATCCCTTGCCGTCCCATCTGATCACGACTTCGTTATATTGACAGACCACTACAACTAATCACTGACTGGTATACTGTATCACCATGCTCCTACACGGAAAAAGACCATCACCATTCGTCCTTCACGGCCATGGTTTTCCGACGATATATACAGAACAAATGTGAGAAACGAAATGACATTAACTATCCATGCGACTTTCACGTTACTCTTCCTAAATTCTCCTTTACCGAGTTTTCTTCTATCAATGAGGTCGAATTACAACGCATTGTCATGAAGTCACCTTCTAAAGGATGTTGACTGGACCGACTTCCTACAGGTATGGTAAAGCAGGTCATGGGCCCACTTCTACCATTAATGACTACTTTGATCAACTCGTCCCTTACATAAGAAGATGGCCTGAAAATATTAAAGTGGGCAGAATATATCCTCTCCTGAAGAAACCTTTCTTGGATGGCGAACATCTCCAGAACTACAGACCAGTTAGCAATCTGTCACTCCTCTCCAAGTTACTGGAAAAGGTTGTCGCCTTCAAGCTGCAATTTTAAATGGATACTCATGGACTCCACGACCTAAGACAGTCTGCGTATAGAACCTGGCATAGCACAGAAACAGCATTGGCCAGAGTTCAGAATGACTTGCTATGTACCATTGACAAACATGGTGTTGTCATTCTGGTCCTGCTGGATCTGAGTGCAGCATCTGATACTGTCGTCCGTAATGTTGTACTAGACCGTATGTAGTCATTGCTAGGTATTAGCGGTACTGTTCTTAGGTGGTTTATGTCATACCTGACAGGACACACTCAGCAATTTCAGATTCATGATGCATTGTCCGCTGTAATTCCTTTTATTTGGTGTGCCACAAGGTTCAGTGCTTGGACTCATCTATATGTTGCTGCTTGCTCATCTTATTCGGTCGCATGGCCTCCACATACACAGTTACGCCGATGATACTCAACTCTACTTAGCTTTCCAGAATCCCAAGAATACTGATGCCGTACATAATGGTTGCATCAAGGTTGAGCGATGCTTGGCAGATACCAAATCGTCACTGGCTGATGTTACCATCTCATCACTTGAAGTGGCTAGGACTCGTGTTGATGTATCTGATGGCCCTGTGAGAAACCTTGACAACTCTCTTTCCATGTCTTCCCATGTGGACATGTTGGTTCAATCAGCATGATTACATTTGAGAAACATTGGCCAAGTTCGAAACAAACTCACCGAAAGTTCCACCAAATCGTTAGTTCAATCACTCGTCATCTCCAGATTGGACCACGGTAACAGCTTACTTTGTGGTCTTCCTATTGATCTGGTGGCCAACTTGCAATTGGTTCAAAACAAAGCGGCACGATTGGTTACCCTGACGAAGAAGCAAGACCACATAACACCTCTACTATGTAAACTCCACGGGCTACCCGTGGACGTCCGAATCAACTTTAAGGTGTTAGTCATGCTATATAAAGCTCTGCGTGGACTAGCCCCTCGTTATATTCGCGAACTTCTAAATGAGTATCATCCCATAAGATAGCTGCGATCATCTTCCCACATCATGTTGTAAATCATGAAGACTAGGACAGTCCGATATGGAGATCTTGCATTTTCTGCATATACACCGAAAATCTGGAACATTCTACCATTATATATTCGACAATCTGACACTATACCTTGTTTTAAATAACGACTAAAAACCTCATTATTTTAAACTAAAATACCCACACACTAGTCACTTTGTGTACTGGTGTGTTTTTACTAATTATTTTATTATTGTGTATCTATCACACCAATCATATCTATGTCATGTATTGTTTTACATTATTGTCAAAGCGGTTTTGTGCAGTTCTGGAAAATGCGCTATACAAATGTGAATTTATTATTATTCTACAATATTAATCTGCGAATCATAAAGTATAAGAAAACCATATACTGTTATCAGAATCATATTATTTATTTATAGCTCGTTCACAATACATAAGGTGTTAATGCTACAAAAATATATCACTATCTTAATCAACCATAAATACCAGCATACGCCCGCACACACACACACACACACACAGAGAGAGAGAGAGAGAGAGAGAGAGACACGGAAACACACACATATATACATAAACACAAACACACACATACACAAACGTGCGCGCGCGCACACACACATGCATACAAGAGAAAGAGCTACTATGAACAAATACAAATTAACAGATAGTTCCTGTTATTGTGTAATACTTTATTTACTATATACCCAATTTGATCGAGGAAAACGTATTACTAACACGATATTATACAGATGCTTGCCAATAAAATAAAATAGTCGATTAAGAGAAAATTGTCCAAATACGGGTACAAATACGGGGTTCTCCATTGCTTAAAGGCTCGAGATATCGAGTAAATATCTCCAATTTTGTGTTTCGTTATCTGCGGCATGATTTCTTAGGGAATTGAATTTCGTTAATATTCCCAAAAGATATGGATCAATAGAAAGTAAAAAGAGGAACAAAGGAATATTTCTAATAAAGTAGACAAATTCACTGAATTATGCCAATATCTATTGATATATAAACAGATAGGCAGATATGAAGCAACAAACTATATATATATATATATATATATATATATATATATATATATATATATATATATATATATATATATATATACTTCATCCCTTATATATAGGTTTGAAATGTTCCAAGCATCTTATACAACGTTGCATTATTAGATACAAGCATCTTATACAATGTTGCTTGTATCTATAATCTGGTTGTTTGAGTACTGAATAGAAATTCGCGAACAGGTTTAATTGTCAAAACGATGTAAAATTTCCGATATTTCCGTCATTCTCAATATATTTTTATTGTGTATATATATTGTACTACTACCAGTAGTCGGTAAGTGTACCAAAGAAAATAGTTTTCCTGAAGCCGGATCTGTGCCCTTTGTCTTATCTAGCTTTCTTTGTATCATTGCTCCTCGACACATACATATATAAAATGCCATGAGAACAATCCCCTCAATAATGAGGACAACAAATCCTAATCCTGAAAACAAAATACGTATATTCATTAAAATAAAATGATTTTGATCAATTAAAATAAGGTGATTGTGTTTTGTTGTTGTGACAACAACTTCTTCTAAACCTAAATCAGAGCGTACCCGTTTCGCAATGATCACCAATAAAACCTATCATACAGAGACAGTGATAGCCATCGATGTCCTGAACACATACTCCATAATTTTGGCATAGCACACCACTACAGTAGCTAATACCTGTAAACGAATCAACGCAGACGCTTTAACTGAAGAAAGCTGAATCCGAATTGGAGATGAATATGATTAAAGATTAAAATAATCGTATTAGAGCCAAAAAAGTGACTATTAAAGCCAATAAAGTGACTATTTAAGCCAATAAAGTGACTCAACATAAATAAGGGTCATTGGTAGAGATTGTATCTTGGTAACACTGTATCAAATCTATCTAATCTATTTTTGCGATATACTATTTAATTGTGCTTATAATATTTCGAAAGAATTATGGATTTATCTATTCTTTGTGACAAGTAAGTGCTCATTCAATAAACAGATTAGGAAAGTGACTGACGTATATTTATAACTGCTTACAATATTAGGTAGTATTTCTAGATAAACTTGATAATAAGGAAACATTACTAGCCATTAAACTAGCTTATTGCAGTTGATATTTCTAACCTATAATGATAATTTGTATAATGTGTTAAAATGTGTTTAAAGGTACTTCAAAATTTGATATTTCGTTAGAATTTTGTAATAGGATAAATATATTCAATGCTTTCAAAAATAAATTTAGTGTATTTCGAATATATGTTTTGCAAATATATCACCCAAAACGCAGTAGAATACGAAATAATTGAATGAAACAGGAGTGTCTGGAGTAGTACCGCTATCATATTCCAGGTGACGACTAAAGAAGCTACATCTAGTTAAACAAAGTCTCTATATTTTACCTGTTTCACAGTATTTCCCAGTGAAGCGTTTAGGACAAGAACACTGATAGGCATTTATCTCATCAACGCATGATCCATTGTTTTGACAAGAAATGCCAGAGCAGTCATCAATATCTGTAATTAATAATGATCTCTTATTTTCCACACAGACACACACAGAAACACACACACACAGATAAGCACACACGCGCGCGCACGCGACACACACACACACACACGCATATATATATATATATATATATATATCGATCGGAAATAAGTTGTTACATTGATTATATGTCTGTGGAAATCGTCATTCAGAGACACCAGAACTTTTCATTTATTACAATTTCCTAAATGTTAAAAAAGTACATAACTATTCATCAATAAAAGCAATCAAGAGAAACCACGTTTCATACTTGAATATCTGAATGTGCATTTTTATAAATAAACATCACTGCATAACAAATTTAATTCCTCAATTCGAAAACCAGAAGCAGGTAGTTTTTCAGGTTTACACTTCAAAACATGAGAACGGATGTGTTTATAATATATCCCTCTCTTCAAAATAAAACATTTAAAATATGCAATTTTATCTCTACTTACCTGAGGGTGTGGATCCCATCTTCATCAAGATAAATATATATATTAAAATACGCACGCACATTTGTTTCTAAATAAAACATATTAGACTGTTTACCTGACTGACACTCATCACCAGAAAAACCAGTAATACAGACACAATGGTAGCCGTTAACCTCATCAATGCATGTCCCACCGTTCTGACATGTAACACCAGTACACTCATCAATATCTGAAATATGTCACAGGTGAACATACACGCACACACCCACACACAAACATACACATACACACGATCACACATATACACTCACACATACACACACACAATATATATATATATATATATATATTATATATATATATATATATATATATATATATATATATATATATATATATATAATATCACACATATACACATACAAATGTAGAGCAAAAAGACTAAACCCGGGAAATCAGACGGTCGAAGTAACCATCGAAGGGGTTCCTAACCAGCTGTACAGCCAGTGCATGATCGTCTACTGGCAGTAGGACTAAGCTTGTAGCCTGCATGTAGCGGCTTTCCTGTGGGCGTGACATATTTGTCGCGTACGAAAAGCTAATTAGCTGGTTCCCACAAGCTGATGAGTAGACCAGACACATGCTTAGGTATACGCATACATCTATCAATATGTGGAGGTATGGAACATTTTAGTTTTAGATTAGTGTATGTATAGTTGTATTTGTATTTCGATTTATGGAGGTAGGTCTCGAAGGTTGGTTAGATATGTTGACGTTATGCGCCTGTTGCCTCTTACTATGTACCCTAAAACGCACATTGCCCGTGCCAGACATATTATTTATTTTCATCCAGATTCCTTATTACATCAATGTAAGAAAGATATGTCGTTATTACAACATGTTTGAGTCTATTAGCTTTATTAGGTATAATGTAGAATCTATATTATTGTCCTCTTATGTGGTCTGTCGAAACGACCTATTAATTCATACAATGCTGCTTGATGGATTTATACTCCTGGAGTCGTTTGTTACTCCGGCAGGCATCTCCATGGGTATTAAGCTGCGGACAGAGTTTTTTCCCATATTATGAGTAATTAGGTTACACTGATATAGGAAATTTGTTAAATATATAGCTATTATAATCCCGACGTGTCATTTGCAGTATTGGAGATCTGCCTGAAATCCGCTGTTCTCGACCATGGGTCAAATAGATGAAGTGGATAGGCGTTTTAATTTAGATCCCACCACACCTAACTGCATATACTTAGGGACGCTAAATTAGGCGTGAATGAACGTTCACTTAGTGATGAACGGAACGTATGAGGATTAGCTGTTAGGTTCGAGTAAATCATAGTATTTACTCAGGTTTTAGACGATATTTCGTTCTAGTCCAGTAATAATCCATTGTCCAGTATTGCTACTTCCGTTTTATTTTGTTAAATCACGTCAGTGAGTCCATACTGAGTTAGTGTACATTCTCTTTGTTATGAACAAACTGTAATGTTTGTTAACACGCTGAGGGTATATAAAAGGCTTAACTTTTCACTTAGGTTAGAGAATAACTTCGACGCCAGACGAGTCGGATATGTATCGATATATATGGTTCCTACAGGTAGGATTTATTCAGTTATTCGAACCCAGAATATAGCTGAGGTCAGCATCTGAGGTGTCGAAATGTTTTATATACAGGTTTCTTTTGGACCACAGAAAATTACTGTTGAATGTAAACTGTGGTGTCAAAACAGTTATGATATGTATGTAGCAAGTCACCATTGATCCACACGCACCTGTTGTTTGCTGTGAGCTGTAATATCAAATGGTATGTTTTTAGGTGCTTAAGCTTTTTGTAGGTAGCCTGCATGTAGCCGCTTTCCTGTGGGCGTGACATATTTGTCGCGTACGAAAAGCTAATTAGCTGGTTCCCACAGGCTGGTGAGTAGACTAGACACATGCTTAGGTATACGCATATAATTATCAATATGTGGAGGTATGGAACATTTTAGTTTTAGATTAATGTATGTATAGTTGTATTTGTATTTCGATTTATGGAGGTAGGTCTCGAAGGTTGTTTAGATATGTTGACGCTCTGTGCCTGTTGCTTATAATACAACTAACAACACACACATACAAACACACACACACACACACATATATATATATATATATATATATATATATATATATATATATATATATATATATATTATATATATATATATATATATTATATATATATATATATATATATATATATATATATATATATATATATATATAAACATATAAAACACAACACACACATATACACACACATATATACACACATATATATATATATATATATATATATATATATGCGATCGGAAATAAGTTGTTACATTGATTATATGTCTGTGGAAATCGTCATTCAGAGACACCAGAACTTTCCATTTATTACAATTTCCTAAATGTTAAAAAAGTACATAACTATTCATCGATAAAAGGAATCAAGAGAAACGACGTTTCATAGTTGAATATCTGAATGTGCATTTATATAAATAAACATGACTGCATAACAAATTTAATTCCTCAATTCGAAAACCAGAAGCAGGTAGTTAAATATATATATTAAAATACACACGCACATTCTTTTCTAAGTAAAAACATATTAGACTGTTTACCTGACTGACACTCATCACCAGAAAAACCAGTAATACAGACACAATGGTAGCCGTTAACCTCATCAATGCATGTCCCACCGTTCTGACATGTAACACCAGTACACTCATCAATATCTGAAATATGTCACAGGTGAACACACACGATCACACACCCACACACAAACATACACATACACACATTACACATGTCTCAGCAAGAAAAGTCGCCACTCTGGATTCAGTCCCCTGAAGAAACGTCCAGAGTTTGAATTCACGGTTCGAGATTCTCTGTGCCTGTGTCTTATTATACACAGCTAAAACACACACACACACACACACACACAAAAAATATATATATATATATATATATATATATATATATATATATATATATATTTACGCACGCACATATACACATACATATACAAATATAGAGCAAAAAGACTAAACCCGGGAAATCAGACGGTCGAAGTAACTATCGAAGGGATTCCTAACCAGCTGTACAGCCAGTGCATGATCGCCTACCAGCAGTAGGACTAAGCGTGTTCTTCACCTCACCTGGCGGCAAGAGGAATCCAGAGTTAGCAACGGTCGCAAATGACTTGGGCCATGACCGACGTGACCATGGGATAGTTTTTGTTCACCGAGTACGCCCTCTGGCTCAATGTTGGGACATCTGACGATGACCGGCTACACGGCAGCGCTCAGCACATCGAGAATGGCATCAATGCAATCACAATCCAGATCACAAAAGCGGGAGGGGAGGTGGAACTGAATATATGGGGTAGCAGGTTCGTCTTAGTACTATTATTTATCTCAGGACCCCCCCCCCCAGAAGTCTAACCCGTAGACCCTAGTGAGCGCCTATTTGCCAGTATGTGGGCTTTCTACCAGGTATTCCAGAACGAGCCAACGTTGTATATTATTGTTAACTGATCGGCTAGGAAAGCATTGAAAAGGCATGCTCCCTGATTTGGCTTTCGGTGGTCGTCATGCGGAGCAAAGTGTCGGGCACTCGCCCAAAAGTATAATTCCCCAAGGACCTGCGCATGTAAACGCACTGGATTGCTATCTTCCATAACAAGGAGCTGGACTCCGAAGACTCCCTCCTCGAAAAGGACGTGATCAATTCTCGGGACGAATCAGCCGCAGTTCAGCAGCTGCTGGCCTAAACTAAACATGCCAAGCTCCTGTTAAAGACTGATTAGCCGGCTGCTTACATGATTAAATAAGTGCTGGAAGTAACCGTACTTGGCTCCTTAGTAGCTACCCAGACAATTGTTGTTTTTTTGCATCATCGTATGGTGCATATTCCAATATATTAGACTTCCACGGTTGGTGGCAATAAAGATGAGCGAGATGGAACAAGGCAGACGATGGAACACAACGATGGCCTGAGAGACCTTGATACTTTTCAAAAGACCCTTTTTGACCAGGAATGGGAGCAGAGGTGTCGAAACCCAGCCTTGCTCTGTTAAGTACTACCAGAGTCAGGTGAGGTTAACGCTGTTAATTATTTTTTCAAGCTCCCATTCTTGGACTATGGGCAAAGCCGGTGCCAATGCCTTGAGGGAGTGGGCCAATAATCGCAACTCTGGTCGAACGGTTAGTTTGGTGCCAGAATCTATCGTAATAGAGCTTAGCCTCTGCCTATCCTTGGAATCTTGCCGGATAGCATGTTTGATGTTGACACTGAGGATGTCTCTCATGTCGTAGTTCACAGAGTTTCAAAGGCCGCCGTGGCCATGCTCCATACAGGCCTCCTGGATGTCGTCCTGGAGGTTAGCCAGAGTTATCTTCCAGTCGTTTCCTTGTTTGGGTATAATTATTGCAGCTTCATTCGTCCCGAATTCCCGGTCAGTGATTAGTAGGGCACATCATTCCTGGATTTTCCGGTGGGTGTATTGTGCCCTGTACGAGGGACCGTGTGGAAGCACGAACTGGTCCACATTAAGCTGTTTGTCTTGTTGGCCTCCCAGCAGCCACACGGTGACTAGTTCATTTGATATTTGCCGGATCTCTTTCCACACATCATAAGATTCGTTGATCAAGCTGACCTCTTTGGACTGTGGGTCATGCAGATATTTGGACAAAACGTGTCACTTGTGAAAGATGATATCTATATCGACTCCATGGGAGAGGTACTTTCTGCTGTTGTAAATGACCTCACCAGCGATGTTTTTCAGGATAATCACCATTTTGATAACCTTCTCAGGATCTGCAATGTCCTCGGTGGTTGCATCTGTTTCTTGAACTCTCTCTTCCCACTCGCGTATTTTCAAGCGCCTTGTGGAGGTTAGTCTCTGGCTTTTCAGAGTTACTTTCTTGCATCGGGGCGCGATTTGCAGTGTCTGGATCTATCAGAATATAGACGCCGTAAACCGCTGCGGTAACCGGTTAGTCTTTTTGGTATAATATTTTGTCAATGCCAGTCAATACTCCTAGCCTTGTTTCCAGAGTAACCTGTCCTTCTCACTCTCGGCTCTTACTGGTTCGAATTTATCTTCGACTACCAAATTGCTTGCATCTTCGGTGTGGTGCTCTCACAGATATTTAATAGTCGTCAGGGTAAACCCGCCATCTGAACGGGCTGAAAAGTCATACTGCCCTCCTATCGGTCATGCGGCAATCCAGAACCCTCGGTTCGATACCACCAGCAATCTCAATATCCCTCGGTGGTGTCATCAACTTCAAATTCATCTTTGGTGTCGTTCAAGATCTCAACCCCTATTCTTCGGCTGAGAGCCTGACGGGAGGGGGGCCTGTATATCCATATCTATAAATGGTTGTTCCCCTGGGAAAGAGCCTGGCATTTCTGTTAATAGTTCCTCGAGATAATCATCCATTGTTATTGGCTTCATGTTGCTGAGTGGGTATACCTATATCAAGCTAATTGTCTACATGTACATTTAATACAGATTTATTCCCGTATGGCAGCGATTGGGTATGCCACTGACACGTGTTTTGACCTTTCATTTTACCTTGGGTATACTTATCTCAAAAAGTATGTCTAAATAGAGAGCCCGGGGCGAATAGTGCGGTAGAGCCACCCCTGGGCGCTTTCCATGGCGAACAGGCGCTTTCCTTAATATAGCTGGAAGCCCTGTCTCCTTCAATTACAGTTATTTATCTCGTGAATATGGGTTCAGGGGGTTCAAATAAGTTGGCTTCTTTTCCCCCTGCTGCGTGGTTAATAACACATTCTTGGTAAAAGTGAAATTTAAAATAGTTTGGGTCTATCAAAAAACCGAGTTCTTTATAATACAATAAACCCACAAAAGATGTATATGTGGTATTATTTCATCTTTATCTTCGTCTAGAAATTACCTATGAAAAAATGCACTTTATTTATATGTAAAATGATATTATCATGTTAATTGAGACTTTAGATAATATAGCAAGGCCTTAAACATACAAAAATATATTAGCGTAATATTTTATTAAATGTCAACGCATACTTTGAATCATACATGTCTAATAAAAGGTCTCACTTGTTTCTTAAATTTCAGTTCCGTATGAAAATGTGATTATCATATATGTTTAATTAACATATTTCTTATAGAGTAAGCTGTGCTTAATTGCCCCCCCGAAGTTAATCAGACTCATATGAAGGAAGGATGTATTATTTAAAACATATTCTATACAATATCAAGAATCTCATGAACTTCTAAAATATGTATCACGGTAAATATATAGACTGGAAAATATAGACGTATGCAAAATATAGAGATGGTTATGTATTGATCGAATACACTGGGAAATTAATATTTACGAAAATATGTTTTGATTGTGATGTGGATAATAGTGTCATGAACAAACGGTTTATACAACTGATGAACACCGACAATACACGAATAATAAAGGTGTTGCCAATTTCTTCGGAAACGGAATACCAATTAATGTCAACTAATTATATTATGTGTAGTCCCTAGCCCATCATAGTAAATGTGCAATGTGTTTTTCAGATGAATGACAACTAATGGAGCAAGATGGCTAAATACTGACCGCTTCTCACATAAATGGCTTAAATAATAATGTATCAACCACTGGAGTGTCACATTAAAATGAGAGATTAATAATCATGATCATAATGGGACAATATACGTTGAACGATTCTATATAGTATTCATGTCTCAATTACTGGTTGTCCTCTCGTCGAAGAGCTATGATTCATAGACGATTGATGAACATTAGCAATATAAAAAATAACCACAAATAAGAGACACTGTGAGATATCATAAGCCTTCTTCTCCAGAATAATAATGATAATAATAATAATAATGTATATTTAATAAAGTGCCCTTACTAGCAGAAGCCATTCAAAGGCGCTGTACAAATAATATGTAATATAATAATACCCCAAATAATATGTCTGTAAAAACCCTGTAATGATTTAAAAGATAACAATTATTTATCTGTGAAAGCGACCTTAAATAGGTGTGTTTTTAGAAGAGACTTAAGATTTCCAAGAGACGACGCATTTCTAATATTTGCTGGCAACTTATTCCACAAAGTGGGGGTTGCAAAACTAAACGCACAATCACCATGTGACTTTAGCCGAGACACTGGCACCTGCAATAGTATCTGACTGGATGACCTGAGTTTTTGGGATGACTTTCTATTGGAAACCAGTTCACACAGGTATTCTGGCGCCATATCATTAATAGATTTATAAGTAATTAACAGAATCGTGAAATGGATACACTGTCTAACAGGTAACCAATGTAGATTTTGAAGAATTGGGGTGATATGATCATATTTTCTAGTATTTGTTACAATGCGAGCTGCACTATTCTGAATTCGTTGAAGGCGATCAATGTTATAATCAGATATGCCATATAACAGGGAGTTACAATAGTCTATACGAGATGTAACAAAGGCATGGACTACAGTTACAAGTGATTCTTGTGTCAAAAATGCTTTTAAACAGTAGATGTACTTAAGATTGTAGTGGGCAGCTTGGCATACTGATGTGACATGTCCATACATGTTATTACATTGGCCAAAAATAACCCCTAGATTTTTTACTGACCCATTACTGACCCGATATGTGCTGCTGGTGTCTTTAGGTATTTAACACAATGTGGTGATGCCAAATATAAAATATTTGTTTTATTATCATTTAGGTTTAGAAGATTTTGAGCCATCCATAGCCAAATATCGGCAATACAATGTTTTTAATTATTCAAGGAAGAGAAGAAATCTAACTAACTGTCAAGATCTAATGATATATTCAGCTGTATGTCATCAGCATACAAGTGATATTTAACTCCATATCGCTGCGCAATGATCCCAAGAGGACGGGTATACATTGTGAAAACCAGAGGTCCAAGAACTGAACCCTGTGGTACACCAGATAACAAAAACTGAATGTCAGATAAAATACCATGAACAGACACTCTCTGGGAGCGTTGTTCCAGATAGGATCTAAACCAATTAAGTACTTTACCTGACAGACCAAACATGTCTTTTAACCTAGAGAAAAGTACATTATGGTCAATTGTATCAAATGCAGCAGACAGGTCCAGAAGAACAAGTATTACTGGCTTATCTTGATCAGTTGGCATCATAATATCATTTTTCACTCGAACCAAGGCTGTTTCAGTGCTGTGACCACTTTTATAGGCAGACTGTAGTGATTCAATAAGGTTATTATTGATTAAATATTTGTTTAGATGGAAAGCAACTGCCTTTTCTATAACTTTAGATAAAAATGTAAGATTTGAAACAGGTCTGTAATTGTTTAGAATATTACAGTCCATAGTGTGATTTGTTATTAATGGCTTTATATGGGCAGCTTTCATGGATCTTGGGAAAACACCGAGAGATAATGATTTATTAACTATATTTGTAATTGGGTTTATCAGAATATCCAGACAATATTTCACAAGCCATGTAGCCATGGGGTAAATTGCACAGAAATCATTAGATGACTTTTTCAGCAACTGTCTGATATCAGTCTCTTTAAAAGGCTGAAATGTATCCATCATGGATATGCAGGACTCTTCTACCAATGAAAGACCCTTAGACACATCAACAACCACAATAAGGACAGATCAGACCCCCTCTATGGACTAGTGGGTAAGAGCGTTGGCCTTCCATAACCAATGTTTCTTGTTGTGCGGGAGGCCGGAGGTTCAAATCCCGGCCGTGACATTATAGTAGGAGGAGTTTCTCATCCAACCATGCAACTGGCAAGGTTTTTCTCCCCCGAACATGACTGAGATGCCATCACGTTAAACAAATGCCATTTCGTCCATCATCATAATAACAGAAATCAATACCAGGTGGCTGTACCCAGGATACGACAGCCAGGGGTCTCTACCGCAAACTTCAACAAGACAAGAGACACTGGGATAGATTAATAAACTAGAATACCAACGCAGATGGTATTAACAAAAATGTGAAAACATATCCACTGTAGTTTGTTTGGCCCCGAGTATCAATATTACAGTCTAATAATGTTACTCTATGGGACTAACCATAAACCTTTACTCATTCTTGCCGAAAGTATGATGGAAGCAGGTGAAGTTGTGAAACTACAACCGCATAAAATATTTTGACAAATGTATTAATGCATTGCACTGATTACACGTATGTATTGACCTTGGAGTTCTACTGATTGATATTTGCCAAAAGCAGCGGGCGATGCCATATCAGAAAAGTAGCGACATCCTGTTATGACTTGTACGATAAAGATGTAATACTGCTGTAATGATCGAGTCGAATTATGGGTCATACATATTATATTATGTTGAAGGTTGACTTAGCAAGTTGAAAGCTGATACAAGGTTCCAACAGTAAAATATACAGAGGTAACAATCCACTGTAACGTCATCTCTAATCCAGATTCATGGAACATTTGTGTTATTTTTGTGAAATCTCTAACGATACAAAACCATGAACCCGGTGTATCATGCTGTTCGGGAACACCTGCTGGACTCATCGTCGTTTACCAGGATAGGCGTGGTAGACAATGGGCAAGATAGTTATGATATTTAGCCTATATTATGAAGTTATTATGCTATCCCAAATTGTTTTCACAAAGTAAAGGTTTCCTGTGGGATACGAATTCGGTATGAGGTGATGATTGATGAATTAGACGTACAAACAACTACGCGGTCCCTCCTTTAGTTGTATCTTGACTTGGAAAACAAAATAAGGACACTTGGCTATAATAGCCCATTTTTGTTTAAATCATAGCATGTATTGCTAAAATTTATAATATTTACGTTTAGTTTTTTATGTGTGCATAGAGATTAATAGTGCATAAAGAACGTTGTATCTTAATACTGCATTATATTACTTATAAATAAAGTCTGTCCATTATCTAATTATCTTAATCAAACTATGAAGACAATAATTGTATACTTCCATATTCAAATTAAAGTGGATTCATATTACGCAATCGTAGACATTAATTCCTGGAATCCGGTTAAAAGGTGCCTTATTCATAGCCACATTTCTATTTAATATATTTACCTGTGTGACATTGGTCTCCAGAGAAGCCTGGAAGACATTCGCAATGGTAGGAATTGATCTCGTTCACGCACATTCCATTATTTTC
>JAODUP010001437.1:22500-97259 GCA_025642065.1 Paralvinella palmiformis | reverse complement strand
GTTTTGGGAAGGGGGGGAAGGGTTTAGATATGTTGATGCTCTGTGCCTGTTGCCTCTTACTATGTACCCTAAAACACACACACGCACACGCACACGCACGCGCACACGCACGCACACACGCACACGCATACACGCATACACGCATACATACACGCATACATACACGCATACATACACGCATACATACATACATACACGCATACATACACGCATACATACACGCATACATACACGCATACATACACGCATACATACACGCATACATACACGCATACATACACGCATACACGCATACACGCATACACGCATACACGCATACACGCATGCACGCATACACGCATGCACGCATGCACGCATACACGCATGCACGCATGCACGCATACACGCATACACGCATACACGCATGCACGCATACACGCATGCACGCATACACGCATACACGCATACACGCATACACGCATACATGCACGCATACATGCACGCATACATGCACGCATACATGCACGCATACATGCACGCATAAATACACGCATACACGCACGCATACACGCACGCATACACGCACGCATACACGCACGCATACATACACGCATACACACACGCATACATACACGCATACACACACGCATACACACATGCATACACACATGCATACACACATACATACACACATACACACATACACATACACATACACATACACATACACACACACATACATACATACACACACATACTTGAATAGGTCGAAACCGGTCGTTACTATTGGGTTGAGTTGTGTTATATCGCTGCTATTAGTTTTAGTCTGAATTTATTCTGATTTATGCTTATATTATTCATACATTATTCATACTGTGTATTCATATTTTATTTTTCAATTTTAGGCTTAATCTTTCTTGGCCGTAGTGTTCGAAACAAAGCCTGGTTTTGTTTTAATTATAGTTTCTTTTTTATATTTAAATTATCCTCTTCTGGATTATTTTAGAAATTTGTTTTTTTTCTTTCATTTTTCTCAAGTTTTACCGGTAATTAATTATACTTGCAATTAAATATTTGAAACAAAAATCAGTTTGGAGTTAATTGTTGTTTGAATGAAAGTATAACACCTGTGCCAGAGCCTTAACTATCTTTATAAAACACGCACGCACACGCACACGCACACGCACGCACGCACACGCACATATATATATATATATATATATATATATATATATATATATAGTGACAGATATAGATAGATAGATAGATAGATATATAGATAGATAGATAGATAGATAGATAGATATATAGATAGAGAAACAGATAGAGATTAGAGAGAGAGATTCATACGACTTCGTATTTATTTTCCAGGCATTAACAGTAAAACGCCAAACAATATGTGAAAGCCCTGTCTCATCAACTTTCGCTTCAGATGGGGTATCACGCAAGTTGCTGGTTAAAGTAATTATTATTCTACTTTATCTTTTGTATTCTGGAAAGTTAAATCTTAATCTTCACTTTAAACTAATTGATCTTTCTTTACTCAATCGATTATTAGCCAGATGGAATTGAAATATCATACAGTTTTAGCCACTTCTTGTGAGGTCCAGGTAAGATCTCTGTCAAATATAATAATTCAAGCATAATTAGGAGAACACCATATTTCAGTTCACTCTACTAAGCCAATGCCCCCAAAAAATGAGTTCCTGCTGTGTATCAGTAACATGGAATTATAGATTTTAATTATGTTACATAATTTGCATTGTATATTTACGATCATAAGCATCAGGAATATTATTTGCTTTTCAGTTTCAATATCCGCAGAGCTTCCTCTTCCTGATCAGTTTGTAGAAGGATCAGAAAAGGGGACAACTTTCTGTTATCGGTATGTTATTTTTCCATAACATACATATTAACCTTTTCCCCCCTGCACCTATCTACATACTATTTCAGTTTGTTTTATTTAGATGACATTATGGGGCCTGCTTTGTCTAATTTGGATGGATTAACCCAGATGCCTTGTAAATGTGGAGAACAGACAATTTACTTCACTGGACAATCTGCAATTATTCTAAAATGTCTCGATGTAATAGGACAAGCCACTCCAGAAATAAAATCCAAAGCTATCCATAGCATGTGTAGTGGTGAGCGGACTATGTCTTTTCTAAATAATGTTTTTAAAACGTATTTCAATATATCTTTCTATCTATCGTATCTGGTATACACATGGTGTTTAATTGTTTTTTTTCTTTAAACTCATGTTACCAAAGGGAGTTAACCTTTAAGCATCCAAATGGAGCATACATAGCCTGGAGACCTAATGGCTACGGAAGCTCGGACGGTAGCAACTGGTTGACGGCATATGTTGTAAGGGTATTCACGTTGAGTGATGAGTACATCTTTATTGATCCTACAGAACAACAAGTCAGTTTAAATTTCCTTGAAAGTGGTCAACAAAATGATGGATGTATTCCTCAGGTGATAAGAACTGTACGAAATTGCTTAAATAATTTAAATATCTCTAAAAAGGTAAACTAAACTTCGGACAATTGATATTGTATCTTATGAATTTTGCAAACAGATAGGTTCAATGATCCATAAACACATGCACGGAGTAATTATCAGTGGCAACAAACCTATAGCTCTTACAGGTTTTATACTGCTAGCACTGTTAGAAGCTGGCAGATCTCCTACTGTGAGTATTACAACAGGTTATGTATTTGTATTTAACCATTAAGTTATCAAAAAGTCTAGTTAAACAACGTAAGATTAAATAATAGTATATTGTTCATTCACTGCCAAAGTGAAAACTGAAATGAGCTTAGATCAAAAGTCAAATATGAACTATTTCCAGAGTCAGTCTGTTGAAGCAGCTATAGACTGTCTTGATGCTCAAAGTCTTATTGATATGGGTACTTACGCTCTGGATTTATCAGCATATGCATATACCGTATATGGTGAAAACCCTGCAAGAAGACAGCAACTAATGAAGGAGCTGTACAATAGAGAAATCGTTGAAGATACTTCATGGAATCTGTATACAGGATCGTTGATTCCATATATGAACATGTGCACATATTCTCTATCAGGAACGCTAAACAGCGATCGAACATTTACCATACACCCCTCCGCTCTTAGTAACAACGATATCATAAACAAACCATAGGCTACTGTTTGTATATATTTGATCATTTTCAAAACATTATTAACATCTATTATACATCCAGTTTCGAATATGTCCTCGATTTTATTAGTAATTACGAGTCACGTGTAAAAATCACAGATGGCTAGAAATACTGGAGTGAATCAACAGGGACATCATCTGGCGAATGTCGATATATATATGTATATATATATATATATATATATATATATATGTGTGTGTGTGTGTGTGCGTGTGTGTGTGTGTGTGTATGTGTGCGTGTGTGCGTGTGTGTGTGCGTGTGTGTGTGTGCGGCAGGCGGGCGTGTGTGTGCGTGTGTGTAATCTGACCCAATTTTTACATCGCAATAAGTGGATCATTCTTCTGTTTATCGATTTATCCTGCTAGATAAACGAATGAGATCCAATCGAAAACTTATACTGGGTAGAACTTCATATACGTAATTAGTAAATTTGGGGATTTAGTAGAAATTTTCCTACGTCCTGATTAGTACACATAGTGTTACCATACCATTCAGTTATCGTATCCGGAAAGGTAACGGATTCGCTTAGTGACCCAGATTTGCTGATTAGAATAACGAATATATATATATATATATATATATATATATATGGCAAAATTACTTGACAGGTTTCGCCGAATTCGTAATCAGTTATTTTAAAGATGGTGTTTTCCACCGATATGTTAATGTTCTACGTTAAGACGTTTATTTGAATATGTTTATATATGATCATAATTAGAATGTAAAATAACACTACTTATGACATGACAACTAGCTTCAATAAAAATGTTTCTGGGAAACACGTTCTGATATCAACAGCATCTGATTCTCCAAAAGCAAGTTGATATATTTCTGAAACCAGCAAAGCTTCTTGTTCTTTCCGATTAATTACATATTATTTTATTATTCACATAGTAATCTAGGTCCATCGATGTAGGTGTATGCATATATAAATACTTATTAAGTGGAATAGCCTGATTGCTATTCGCAACTGGGAATGGCCGAGATGTAACTCCCTAAGAAAATACGTTCCTCAAACACAGATATTACTTTGATTTGAACATAGGACCTGGAGGTTTGTAATGCAGTTCTCTAACTACTGCGACCTAAATATTTTCCTATTGCCTAGTAGTGAGAGAACGGCGCTGGAATGTTTTAAACTGGAATGCAAATCGTATCAAATAACTTTTGTTTTGGGGAAGTTTCCTTGTATAGTAGGGCTTCGACCATATATGTCAGGTTAGAAAATCACTCACTCACTAACTCACCAACAATAACTCACTCACTCACACTATAATTCTTAATTCACATTTGGATATACGTACTTCTATATAAACACGAAAAGATAACTACTTCACAAGGACGTGTTTGCAGCATCAGATCAGACATGGCATAAACTCCGATACTCTGTTAGAATTGTATTCCACAATTTTATGACATAATAAATATTAGTAGTTGTGACTAGAATTAATACGGAAATAATTGGAGAAAGATCATTATATCTTACGTTAAGAGCTATGCTGGAATCGACATATGCTGACCAGTAATACTGAACATCTTCACAATCTATGGGTTGTCTTATATCACGCAAAGCCTCTGGTGCATCAGCAACATCTCTTTTCAATAGTTTTGCCTGTCTGTCCACTCTTCTCTGTAGTTCATCGCTTTTTTCTAGATCTAAATATTAGCGTCTAGTTTTATTTTAATACTTGTGAATGCGTAGTTTGAGTATGGATTATCATATCTGATAGTAGAATTAACAACATTTGTTATTACTTCTGTCATATATTGTAATATTTAAATCATACAAAATAATTGTTTATGTTGTCTGCCGATGAACCACCTTTTGCAGTCTTATGTTATAGATTTTAATTATTTGTTCATTTAATTTATTGTTAGTCCTTTGAAGTTTTTCCCTTCCTGAATGAAATAAATTTCTGTGACATTCAGGACTGATTATTACTTACTATCTCCTAACTTGTCACGGCAATATTCATTTGTATTAAACTGGTTCCAAGTGAACTCGAGGTTCAATTTCTTCAGCAGCTCAAACACCTACAGAAGAATAGACATTATATATAATGACATCAGATTGATCTTGAATGGTATAAATGTTTAATAAACACGCTAATATATACGAACCTGTTTCTTTAAAATAAAGCTGTTTCATGCTAGCAATTACAGACTTCTATCAATAACACCAATACCACACAGTGAGTCACTAGCGGATGATAACGTTACGTCACTTGGTCACCTCGTTGACTTTGATCTTTGTCAAACTCAAGTGTCACCTGAATTTAAATCGAGTTTCTTAACCAGGACGCCATTTATTACTGTTCGATATATACAAACATTGAATTAAAGTAGATATTTTGACCAACGTCATTTACGAAGCATTCATCCACATTAAACTTGATAAAATCGGCGATAAATTCTAACAAGGGTGTGACGTAATAAACCAACATGGTTGCTTCGCCAGACAATACTGGTGTCATCGTTAAATCCATGCCAAATTATCCCTCTTTTTCTGTGTCAAAAAAAACTTTATAAATAAAACAGAAAGCGTGCATTTAAAGTAACTAATTAACTGTAACCTTTTAAAGTATTATTTTGGACAGATTATCGATAACTTACACTACAAGAAAAATGTGAATGTTCCAGGAATATATTCTGTTCCAGTAAGTACGACATATCTTTTTGATAATATCTGTTTAAAAGCTAAAAGCTAAAAAGTTCACTAACTGCCATATTTGGATCACATTATTAAATATATGGTAAGTAAGATCTATCATTATACACTTACACGATACCGACGTGTTATTATTTACTAACAAACTTTCCAGGACACTGAATTGCCTAAATTGTACCAATGTGTCGTAAACTAGCATTCATTCAATCATTATATACCCACAAGATACATACATGTCAATATATACTCACCATATAGCGTATGAGTGTTCCAGATTCGGCGTTGTGGTAGATTCCGAATGAGTAACAACCTATGCAAGGAACTGAATTAAAGGGAGATACGATGGTAACAAAGTGTTTAGATTCAGAGTAACATGCTTGCAAATATTGATACGCTGTGAATTGTTCACTTGTAGCCTAAATATGAAAATAGAATAGGTAAATGTTTATACATTTTAATGGATAATATGTTTACCAAAATAAACAACATTTAAATGAACCCGTAATAATATAATTAATCATAGTATATTAACCTTTAAAGTAACAGAGGTTGTATTCTGTGGAATATCGTCAGTTGGTAGAAGAAACTGAGCTGCGTCATCGTCATCTGGAAAAACAACAACAGATGGGTCACGATGTTAAACGGCTTAACCTTCACGAACTTCAATAAGCCAATATGTATTCCTAAATGCCAGATCGTATCTTTTATATCCCGTCTGCATTAATTATAGTGGTTCTGATTGGGCCATGGTTAAATATTAAAGGGCCAAATAGGTGCGCCTCTTAAGTATAGATCATTATCTGTCACCCACCCCCGCCCCTTCTCAACAAAAGCATGATTAGAAGACCCAGTGGATAAACTCTCAATCACCTCAAGTACAACACTTTAGTTGTATTTAGTCTGATGACGCGAAAACCAGGACAAACTAAATAACTTCCAATACTGTCAAACAAACCTGAGATTTTGCTTACTATTTATAAAGTGCATTATAGCTACGAATAAACAACACCATTCTCAATGTTGTGGAAGAGTTTGCAACATTTCACAACACAAAGTATGAATCTTCCTATTTTGATCATATCTTGTAATAGCAATAATATTTAATGATTACTGGTCGAGGTACGACAAGATATTGGTCTAAATGTACTTGATACTAAAAGAAATATGACACGAAATTCATTAACATATATATATATATATATATATATATATATATATATATATATATATATATATATATATATATATTGATGAACTTTTGTCTCGAAAGTGCAATCGCTAAAAGTTCCATTTCAATCCGGGCGTACCTAGTTTCTGTTTCTGTCTGGATTATTACCGGTATATTTGGATCATTCAGTTTGAAGACCGGATTGTTCAGTATTAGCCTAATCTTGTCCATGGCTGCCTTATGTCCAGGAAGCCACTTCCATTTGACCCGCTCCTATAGTAGGGCTTATGATGGTGGCTTTATATGGCTGAAGGACAAGAGGTAGCTCAGCACGACGCACTCCATCTGTGTATGTTGGCTCAGGCCTATTCGGTTGTCTTGATAGTATTATCGTCTTGTCACATCACGGAATTTGAAGTGTGGTTTCCTATGTCGAATACTTCAGCCCTTTTAGTTGTATTTTGACTAATTGAATTTTACTCCTTGTTTTCGAGCACGATCCAGGATTTTTCTCAGGACGCGGTCATGTTCAGACTTATCTATAGCTACGATCAACATGTCATTGACTACAACATGGACACTTGTATGTCGATTTATGTAGGATATCACTGGCCCTTACTGTACCAAACAGCATACGAACGAACCTATGGCGTCCAAAGGGAGTGTTTAAATAACTTAACATAGAACTTTCCTCGTCCAATGCAATTTACCAGTTGGAATCCTTCTGGTCAAGGATTGTGAATACTGTGGCACCCCCCCCCCCCTGAGTCGTGACGTCTGTGAATGTAGGTATTTGGAAATGTTCTCTCGTAATGTTCTTATTCAGCCCCTGATTAAATAGGTGCGCCACTTCAGTACAGATCTGTCACAGGGTTGTTTGTTATAAATAAAAAAATTGCCGTGTTTATATATATATATATATATATATATATATATATATATATATATATATATATATATATATATTGTTGTAATGAATGGTTGTTTTTATTGGAGTAACACTTACCTGTACTTTTTGTAGTAGAATACAATGTAACCTCTCCATTATTGTATACCGTTAACTCTATCGTGACTCGGATACCGGATGTTGATTCAGAGTCTCCGTTCATTAATACCTAATAGAAGAGAAACCATTAAACTAGTACTGTTTAAAATTACTTTCAGAAATAATTGGAATCTGGATTATTATGAGTGTTAACAAGAGATTGATCTAAGTAATAAAGCATATGCTAATGTATGTTTACTTACTCGTCCTGGTATTGGTGAACCAACTTTAAAATACTGAACAGTTTCGTCATCGAACTTCATTCCACGGTAAATTGATTTTATTTGGATCTTTTCACTAGTAGCTTGTCTGGTTATTCCTTTATGAAAATAAACACTATTCCATTCATCTATTTAACACTCATAATTATAATCATGATTACAATGTATATAACACAAACATAAATGTGATTCTTCATCAAAGTGAGCTCCGGTGGCCTAGCGATTAAGCACCCGGCACTTGGTGCTGGTCACAGGTTCGAACCCTGCAAGAGGTCGAAACCTTTCCAGAGATTAATTTTCTCGGCTCTCATTTCATCGTGGGTGGGTGACCACGTTAAATGGCGCTGTCGTCTCCACTGAATTATTTAAAATAAGGGGGGGCGTTAAAAACCCCCATAGGACGTAAAACACTGAGTGGTGGGGAAGGGGTTATCAATCACTTCCACATAGAGGCATTCTCCCCGAACAACAAAACGATTCTTTATCAGTATTTACTCAGTTACATGTATAATGCCGATATAAACATGCTACAGTGTTTATATGTTGTTGTTTTTTAGAACCAGACCCACTCTCTGGTATGTTGGTAAAATTAAAATGTACAAGAGGCTTTGATTACATTGTTCGACGTTAGTTAGTTTTAATATTTCTGAGATCAATATTCATCATAAAGCAAGGGAGCAAGTAATGCATTTGCCATGAATGCACAGGTATTTATAGAGAAAACTTAGATTAGCGCACACTGATATTAATAATAATAATAATAATGTATATTTAAGAAAGCGACCTTACTAGCAGGATCCATCCAAATGCGCTGTACAAATAATATGTAATATAATGATACCCGATATAATATGTATGTAACAAACCATTAAATGATTTAAAAGGTAATAATTAATTATTTGTGAAAGCAACTTTGAATAGGTGTGTCTTTAGAACAGATTTAAAATTTTCAAGAGACGACGCATTTCTAATATATGCCGGCAACTTATTCCACACAAGTGAGGGCTGGAACACTAAACGCACAATCACCATATGACTTGAACCGACACTCTGGCAGCTGCAATAGTATCTGACTGGATGACCTAAGTTTTCAGGATGACTTTATAATGGACATCAGTTCACACATATATTCTAGTGCCATATCAGTAATGTATTAATAAGTTATTAATAAAATCTTGAAATGGATACGTTGTTTAACAGGTAGCCAATGTAGTGTTTGGAGACTTTAAGTGATATGATCATATTTTCGAGTATTTGTCACTATGCGAACTGCACATTTCTGAATTTGCTGAAGGCGATTAATGTTAAAATAACAGGGGGTTACAATAGTGTATGGTTGTACAGCGATAACTACAAATACACATACATACAGACATTCGTGTGAGTGTATGTGTGTATGTCTGTTTCTCTTAAATATTTCATCTGGAACTTCATACAAACAATATCAATGGAATTATTTGAATATATATTTAGTAATGAAATACAACATGTATGGCGTGACTATAGCCGGATAATGTCTATGTAATAAATAGGATAATCAGACGATAGTCAAACCCCCAACTCCAACTGCTTGTAATCTGACTGTTGGCCAATCAGGATCGTTTAGAGATGTAATTAAAACGACGGTGTAAGAAAGAAGCCATGCATGATTGGTGGTTGTGTGACAAGCTTAGGCTTAACCATGTGAAAACAACACGAGTTAATCTGAAATCCTGTTTATTTGACTTATAACAGCGGCAACATCTGAAACAGTGTTTCAACACATTTGTCTTTCATGTTTATAGAACAAATAAATTGACAAATCATCAATCATGTGTACGAATATGACAGCAGTCCGTGAAGGGGTAAATCAGTTCTATTGTTATCGTTTGCCTTACATACCAAACCATATATCTAGCATTATATAACATGGCAAATAATCAAACTCCTTGTGTAATCGTGAAAATAATCGCTGATTACGATTACATTTACCATGTAATCGATTACGATTACATTGCATCTGGAAATAGCTATTACGATTATGATTCCTTGAAACCATGTAATTGATTAAAATCAATTACGATTATTGATTACGATTACCCCAACCCCGATTTCAACCCTAGCCATGTATATTACAGCAATAACAACACTACCATCATCATCAACAGCAACACACAAAAACACAAAACAATTTAAACTAGATTGCCACTATTGTGATCTAACTTTTGTTCACATTTGAGGCTACCAAAAAGCCTACGAGAAATGTAATGAGAAAAGTCTTTCCGATCATCAGGTATATGACATAAGCAGCCTAGTGATGTTAAAGTTCCAGGAAGTAAAGACATACTTTGTATGGTTCTTAATACCCATTTATATAATTTACTCTGTTTATAATAAAGAGAAAGAGTTTTGGTGTATAAAAGGGATCTGTGCTCTATGAGCCAGAATACAATTCTGTTTTCAGTGCAAAGTGCCTTAGAACAATTCAAGTTAAATAAAACGCTATATAAAATACTATTATGTTTATTATAATGTTTTATAATTACTTTATAAATTAGTTTTAGAAGAAAATTTAAATTTGTCATTATGTCATGGTTTTGGAGTTTCTAATGATACCCTGTTCAGCAAGTAGATAATAATAGACATTATCTTTTAAGGGAAATTTGAGCGTCCAGGGTCAAATAAGAGCTGTGCAATTTATAAAATGTTGCAAGGAAGAGAAATACTTTTGCGAAAGGTCAAAGTGTCACAAAATTGAACCATGATGCACACAAGATAATAAGCGTAGTACATCAGATAAACTATTTATATAATGGTGAAGTCTTTCCTAATATTAAGTAATTCAAAATAATTAATCGATGACGAAGATATTGATTCTTTTGATATCCTAGCACGCGAATATCACCTAAAGTAGTTGTGACAGTTGTTTTTTGGAGAACACGAGTAGAACCTGGAGTCTCTATGTAGATTCGAGCAATCTGAAAATGAACAATTACCGTTTATTTCCTATCAACTTGTATCAATACAATCGAATGTGCCGCTTATGTTAACGCGGCCACTTACACTTATACAAGATTCCATTATAAATGTTTGTTATCGGATTATTACGACGCATTGTTACAGTTAAAGAACTTAACTATTTTACATATGATTGCATAGACCGTGTATAGTGGAAGGTTAAAGAGATATAAACGATGAACAAATCCAAAGCTTTAAGTGGCGGGAAGTATGACCGGCTCTCAATGTAATGGCACCTGAATTTCTGGGATAGTTCAGCTATTAGATAAGTTACACCACTGAAACTGGTGTATTTTGCATATTATGTAATATAGATTTAATTTATATTAATATAAATTGATTATATTTAGTTATTTTGTATTTCTTGTATTTTTTTTAACTGCTCATTTGATGCCCTATATTATCGCCCGCTCCAGTGTTTCCCATAAGAACTCGGTTTTTGCTTGTGTATGTTTTATTTTAATTTTTTTAAATTTTCACTTATTTTATTTATATAATTATAATGAATTATACTAGAGATCAGTTGCTTGCCTTACGACCCTATGGTGGTAATACCATTTGTTTAGCGATGCGCCCACGTAGTGGAAAACATCCAAAGCAGATTGGGTCTGTTGCCAGTAATTTGATCACTGTGCCAATAACACCATATGATGGCACAGCTGTACAAAATGTAAGTATTGGTCTTATTAACTGTCAGTCGATCTGTAATAAATCTGATGAAATATCTGATGTTGTTAAGGATATGGATCTTGATGCTCTTGTCATTACAGAGACTTGGATGACTGGTAATGTTTCAGACCAGAACATTGTTGGTGATGTGACTCCAGCTGGATATTCATTCCATCACGCAGCTCGGATTCACAAAAAAGGCGGGGGAGTCGGCATTTTGGGGGGGATAAGTGTTCGTATAGCTATTATCTACCGATTACACCCCACTAAGAAAAATGGCCTGAAAGCAGCAGATTTCTTCAAGGAATTTTCGGAATTTGTTGACTCTCTTGCTACCAACAGTGGTCATCTGTTGATCTTAGATGATTTCAATATACATTGGGATTGCCAGAGGAATGCAGATACCAAACAACTGGCTGACATTCTTAGATCTGCCAATCTCAGGCAGCATGTCCAAGAAAGAACATACAGACATGGTCACATCTTAGACCTTGTCATCTTCCGTGATGATGACAATTTGATTAAGGCTGTGTCTGTGTCTTCCATGCTGTCTGATCATTTCCTTGTTAACATTAATGTATCTTTACAGAAATAATCTGTTTCAGCAAAAGTTATTTCATATAGAAGATAAAGTCAATTGACAAGGAGGCTCTTCTTGTTGATCTCTTTTTCTCTGGTATTGGATCTACCAGATGATGTGGATCACCCGGTGGATCTCATGATGTACATTGAAAACATTGTAGATGAAATATTTTGAAATAAGAGACCAATTTTCCCAGGGATAATAAGAAAAAAGGCTCAAAGGAAAGAAGGTATTATGAGCTGCTGTGGATCAGGAGTATTTTGTGTGTTCATTTTGAAATGTTCAAGGTCAGTAAATTCTTGTTAAAAATACCCTTGCCTCTGCTAAATCTAAATTATAAAAAAAAGATCAAATCACCCAGTCTTGTGAATAAAGAAACAAAAAAAGTCAAACTGCCCTCCCAAATAATATCAACTCAGAAAAAGTTTCCCCATTTTTTAATAATTTCTTCTGTCAAAATTATTAAAAAACATAGTAGGTTCCAGTCCACACTTTATCAATAACCAGGTAACGGTCCTGCATATCCATGATGGATACATTTGAGCTTTTACAGGACTGGCTTTTTTCTTGTTTCAAAACCCCAAATTTCAAATATAGTTAATAAATCATTTTCTCTGGGGATTTTCCCAAGATCCATAAAGCTTCCCCTTTTAAAACCATTAATAAAAAAACACACTATGGACTTAATATTATAAAAATTACAACCCGTTTCAAATCTTACATTTTTATCTAAAGTTATAGAAAAGGAAATTGCTTTCCATCTAAACAAATATTTAATCAATAATAACCTTAATGAATCACTACAGTCTGCCTAAAAAGTGGGCACAGCATGAAACACCCCTTGGGTTGAGTGAAAAATGATTTATGATGTCAATTGATCAAGGTAAAACCCGTAATACTTGTTCTTCTGGACCTGTCTCTCCATTTGATACAGTTGCCATAATGTACCCTGGGTTTAAAAAACATGTTTGGTCTGTCAGGTAAGGACTTGAAAGGTTTAGATCCTATCTGGAAAAACGCTCCAGAGAGGGGTTGTTATTTTTTTATCTGACATTCAGTTTTTGTTATCTGGTGTACCACAGGGTTCAGTTCTTGGTCCTCTGGTTTTGACAATGTATACCCGTCCTATTGGGATTATTGCGCAGCGATATGGGGTTAAATATCACTTGTATGCTGATGACACACAGCTGTATATATCACTGGATCCTGACAATGAGTTAAATTTCTCCTCTTCCTTGAAGAAAACATTGTATTGCCGATATTCGGGTATGGATGACTCAAAATTCTCTAAAACTAAATGATAATAAAACAAATGTTTTATATTTGGCATCACCACATTGTGTTAAATCCCTAAAAACACCAGAATTACAGATGGGTGCATCTTCGATTACCTCTAATGGCTCAGTAAAAAATCTAGGGGTTATTGTTTACCAATGTATTAACATGCATGAACATGTCACATCAGTATGCCGAGCTGCCTACTACCATCTTAAGAACATCCACTGTTTAAAAGTATTCTTGACACAAGAATCACTTGTAACTGTAGTTTTTGCCTTTGTTACATCTCGTATAGACTATTGTAACTCCCTGTTATAAGGCATATCTGATTATAACATTAATCGCCTTCAGCGAATTCAGAATAGTGCAGTTCGCATTGTAACAAATACTAGAAAATATGATCATATTACCCCAATTCTTCAAAAAGCTACATTACCTACCTGTTAGACAGCGTATCCATTTCAAGATGCTGTTAATAACTTATAAATCTATTAATGATATGGCGCCAGAATACCTGTGTGAACTGGTTTCCATTAGAAAGTCATCCCGAAAACTCAGGTCATCCAGTCAGATACTATTGCAGGTGCCAGTATCTCGGCTCAAGTCACATGGTGATTGTGCGTTTAGTGTTGCAGCCCCCACTTTGTGGAATAGGTTGACGGCAAATATTAGAAATGCGTCGTCTCTTGGAAATTTTAAGTCTCTTCTTAAAACACACCTATTTAAGGTCGCTTTGACAGATAAATAATTATTATCTTTTAAATCATTACAGGGTCTTTACAGACATATTATTTGGGGTATTATTATATTACATATTATTTGTACAGCGCCTTTGAATGGCTCCTGCTAGTAAGGGGGACTTACCCATCGTTAGAGAGACAGAAGACAGTACAGTATCGTTTTGTATGATGTAAACTTTACCCTCGGCAGGCATGTACAAATAGTGAAAGTCAACTCAAACATCGCCATATCCTCCAGATGTCCACATATTTGGAGTTGTTATCAACACTCCAGGTCTAGAAGAAAAATAGTAGAGAGTGGCATTTTATTAGGAAATCAATTCTTGCAAATTATAACGTGATTTCTAATTCGTTCGAACATTAATAATTATATAATCATCGCATCTTATTTTATAATATTATAGTAATAAACGTTGTGTACTTCGCTGTTTAAGACATCAGTTGCAGTCCAATTCACAGATGGTGGAGGATATTTAGGGATAAAGGTAGAAAACAAAATTAATAAATTGCAGATGTTAGTAATTTACCTGAAAGAGAGGCAGGGTTTATATTGCAGTAATAGACATTATCGAAATGCGCTGAACATGATTAGAACCTGTCATTACCTAAACTGTTTAAAATAAGTATACTTACAAATCATCAGCGTGAATAATAATATAATAGTATATAAATAATATATAAATAATTGTTGTAAGGATATAGTATATTAATTAATAACATAAATTAATTGCACATTATATATATATATATATATATGTATGTGTTTGTGTATGTGTGTGTATATGTGTGTGTTGTGTGTGTGTGTATGTGTGTGTGTGAGAGAGAGAGAGAGAGAGAGAGGGGGAGATAACAGCGTATGTTTATACAAGCACATTCACGCGGATAATTATATTAATAAACACGAGCTGACCCACATACACACATTTTGACAAACAATACCCTACATTGTTAGTTATTAATTAAAAAATTAAAACATTAAAGTGTCCCCAATATTTATGACAACTCTTCTAGTTCTTTGTTTTTGTTGTCTAAAGACTACCACGGTATGCTGCGATCTTTTATAACATGGTCATGTACATGGGGTTAAATTGTTAAACAAATAGTTAGAACAGATGTCGCTTTGGGAGTCAATACATTCGATTGATGACCTTTTCGGAATGCAAATATGACATTCATAACTGTATAAGATAATGATATGTTAATGATAACATATTAAAACAGCTGTAATCCAAAGAAAATCTTACAAATAAACGTGTAAATGTGTTTTGTTTGTGTGTTTGTGTGTCTAATACGTCATGTGAACGGTGTAGTGTATAAACGAGTTGGAATGTTTATTTTCTATGTAAATAAGTACTTAGCGTGTCGACAATAGTCATTATTTAGATACAATAAATATCCATGTACAGACGTTACGAAATTTGCATAATAATTCCCCTTTTTATTGAAGTTAAATTATAATAACGGAAAGAATGACATAGGACATTATAATGCATATTATTACACCTATAATATTGACATTATTGTACATACTGCAATAATTAAAATACTATAATTATTAGAAACATTTTCTGAATAATTAAGTGATTCTGTTCTGATTTATTTTGGGAAGTGCTAGTGATCCTCTTTGGAAGAACCATATTTGATTGTTTTACTAAGTTAGACAAAATGTTATTTCCTAATTGATCTAGTTCGTGTTAGCAGAATTATTTTGTAGCCATTTGACGTAACACCTTAATTATAGTTCGAGCTGTTAAAAATTGTAAATAGCATCCTTTATACACATCGAAACATAATGGATATAAAACTTTTCTTTTTGTTGGAAATTTGCTTACTAAAACATGTCTAAAAAGCCATCGATACATCATATTGATTATGATTCAATCATTAGTATTGTCATATTCTAACAGAGATATATAACTTGGGTGATAAACTCGATATCGTTGTATCACAAGTTTTCAACGTTACTGTAATTACGAGTATATAATAACAGTATTAATTTGAACCATGCCATTTAATTATTTATTTTCATAACATTTATACAAATATTAAAATTTAATTTAACTTCCTTATCAGAAAAATAATCAAACCGGGAGTTATTTTAAATTAGAAGAAACTCACCCAACAAAACAACACACTTCTATGTATGCTACTTTTGTTTTAAATTGCCACTAAGTATTCGCACCAATAGCTCTCATTCATTCATTATTTATTTGACACATTTATATAGTAATATAGTATATAAAGAAGAAGTGGCTTACATAAAAACAAACTTGAGATTAAAATTTTTTAAACGATATATATAAAACGTTTAACACTATGGATATCCGATAAAGATATATACAATTGATATACAAAAGGTAGACATTAAGATATTAAGAAATAGGTATATATTACCTAAAACCAGTGACTTTATAATTAATTAATTACCAAAATGGGCTTAGAAAGAAGTGCGCCTTTAACAGCTTTTTGAGTGTGTATATTCTTCACTTCTCCCCGATGTTGTTGGGAAGTGCTTTCCAAACCTGTGATGCAGCATGGTTACAATTATATTGCCATATTCTGAATTCCTATTACTAATGACAATGCATTCTAAGATCTCAAAGTTCTTTTTGATCTGTATACATCTGTCGTCATATCTTTGATAACGAGAGATTAGCAGCCGTTCAGAGCATTGAACGTATGTATCAGTATAATGTATTGGATCCTGTAGTTTATGGCTAGCCAATGAAGTTCCTTCAGTACTGGTGTGATATGACTACGGCGAGATATTTTCTTGTAGTAAATCAGGCTTCTGTGTTCCAGACAGGTTGTAGTTTGACTATTGAGTTATTTGGCAGGTCGTATAGCAGGACAGTACAGTATATGTACAACCACCAGTGATGATGCGACCGATCTTTCGTAGCTGGCCATAAGCTAATCTGTATAAAACTTTCTCCTGTGGGTCCATGGTCAAGGTGAACCATAACATAGCACCTACACTACTCATAAATCATATAGATACAATTCGATATTTGACCACTTAATAATGAACGTTCACTTAGTGATGAACGGAAACGTATGAGGATTGGTTGTTAGATTTTAGTAAATCATAGTATTTACTCAGGATTTAGGCGATATTTCATTCTAGTCCAGTAATATTCCATTACAAGGTATTGCTACTTTATTGTTACTCTGACAGTTCGCTACTTCTATATATATGTAGTGTACACGACACAATGTTTTCCCATGTGTTCCATTGAAACTGTTGTGTTGGTTACTGCGCCGAGAGCTCATAAAAGGGACAGATTTTGATCCTGTTCGAGTAACAACTGAAACGTTTATGTTAGTTGGCGCACCGAGACCCCATAAAGGCATAATGTTTCACCCAGGTCAGAAAATAACTTGGACAGGCCGAACTTGGAGAGGCCGATCTTGTCGTACATCTGTCCGCATGGTTCGATTGACTTAGGTAACATTTATTTAACTATTCGAACCCAGAATGGATCTCAGATCAGCATCTGTGGTGTCGAAATGTGTTTTATGAATAGGGTATATTTGGGCCGCAGCAAATTACAGCTGAATGTAAACTACTGTGGTGTTAAAGTAATCTTTTATATATGTTAGCTTATTATTGAACCACATGCACGTGCTGCTAACTACGAATTGTGATGTCATATGGTACTTTTTATTTGATTCCCCTTATTGTGCTTAGCCTACATCAACCGCTTCCCCGTGGTATACATGTGTATGCATGTATAGATGTGTACGTTTTTGTATACTCAATTCAACTATGAATTGATTTAATTATGCAGATTAATGGAGATATAGGTTTTAAAGGATCTAAAGGTTTTGACGTTCTGAGCAACTGCCACCATATATACGTATCCTGAAACACCCACACCGACATACCTACTGAAACACACACTGAAACACACTCACGCACTCACGCATGCTCGCACACACACACATACACACACATACACACAAACACGCATACACTTACAGCTGCTTGAAACTCATAAATCTTTCAGATAAAGTTTGGTCTGTGTACTTCTAACAGTTATATTAATGATGCAGAATAATAATGCGAAATATAGTATTCGTAATATATGTATCAGTCTTATTTGTTCTCTTCACCATTCCCCTCTCATTCTCTTTTCTCTGTTCCCGGGGCCAAGTTGGTAGTGAAATAGTCTACATTTCTTCCCGTCCTAGGATCGAATACCAGTATATGCATGGGGTGTTTCATTCTTGATCATGTCATTTAACCCTGTAAGCTGGAGGCAGAGAATAAACTAAACAAACCACTCACTCATGTATTCACCCGTTTGATGAATAAATTAGTCACTCGATCAATGACTCACATATTTAATCAACATATAAAATAAAAGTACGAATCAAGATTTGATAAATTCGCATATGTACATATTTAATATGTTATATGACGAATGATACTTTATAGTTTCATATTATTGTAGTTGGTGCTGGATTAGAAACAATTAAAATGCGCTTTGGGTTATACATGAACAGAACAAAATATTATTTTGATTTGTGTTTATCCATCGAAAAGTGTATACTTCACGTTATATCCATGAAAATACTTCGTGTTACATTATTACATAAAATGATCTTGGGTAATGGTTCTGGGGGCCATATGCCAGTCCCACTGCTAGATTCATTTATGCATACCACTGGTGTGTACAATTACATTGTGTATGTAAAATATAGATCCAATGTATACCATATATTTGATCAAAGTAAATTTCCGTTAATTTATAGCGTCTTTTAAATAATTGTGACCCTATGTGGTTAGGGGATCTTTTCGGTGCACATTTGTCCGCATATAATCACCCAAATACATAGGTAGTACTATTTATTGAGTGAGAAACTTAATAACTTTCCCGCCAATTTTTAAGGTGCTTCACGTTCAATATGACAAGACTACGTATTTACTCATGACATATTAGAGGTCATGCAACTGACAAAATAAGCCTTCTCTGTCGATAATAGATTACATCAACCAGTATCCAGATAGTCTAACCAGTCGAGTAATAAAACTAGCAATGCAGCCATCCATAAAGCCTACACCTGTAAGACCACTAACGATTATTTGCTGTTTAAACCTTAATGTTTGAGCAATTTTATGGATCTTACATAAGGTGTACTTATTTTATAAAATTATAAAAATGGTAGTTAATATCTTTGTATTAGTGTGTAATATTATTATCTGTGCTAATATATAAAGAGAGAACACATCCATGATCGTTCGTCTGACGTCATATGTCTTCAGTTCAGCTTTGTCCCATTAATTTTAACAAAGTATGATTCTATATCTGTATTCATTCATAATTTCATTTTGTTTGAGCATGTTCTATTGTTTTGATATTTATTATTGTCACTATATTATCTGTTTGTGAAATTGATACCACAAATGGGGCAACTTCATCATCATTTGCGATGGGTTAAAAATCGCATATACTTTCTTACTAAGGACTGCCTGGCTCTATTGTACCTAGGGTGTCTATCTAAAATGTTTCTTGGTTTAATCTATTTGCTTGTATTGAGTGTATGAACCTAAAGTATATTTTGTCACATTCAGAATTAAATCATAATCATCTTTATGTCTTCATATTTCAGCTTATGTTCAAGAAGATGCATGACTGACGCAGAATACATCATAATTCGTGCACCCGTTGTATCTGCATAACGATTGAGACTTAATATGCAACGCTTCATTAAACTTCAGGTAATTTGGGTATGAAAGGAATTACTATATAACATGCGTTTCTATCGGTTTAAAACATAACTTTGTTAATATTCCATTTTCTGGATTTTTAAATATGGTTGAACTCACAAAAGTTTAAATAAGGCCTCTTTCTCAAATTTAGCCATGCCAATGGCGTCAAAATGAGATGCCCAGTGTTGGCCTATTGAAGCGTCAATCATCAGCAGTGACTAGCTTTGCAATGTTTTCTGCAAAATCATAGATGTCTGTTTTTATATAAGAAATATGTTCCATTACATGTGGCTTAGGAAAACTACCGAAGAAACTTTCCACGGTTTTTAGATTCACTACTCCAGTCAGGCTCTTTAGGTCTACCAGGTGGCATCAAACTGTTACATGCCCTATGGATTTTTGGAAGCATATAGAACCTTCATTAGTTGGTGGTAATTAAATTTGCAATTGCTCACCTGAGATAACACCGGAAATTCTTAATCTATTTACGATTTCGGCAACCTTTATTGACGCTTGATTAAATAAAGGAGATTTATGTTTTGATAACCTTCAGCTAAATATAATTTTTATCCATTATCACATTTGGTGACCCTTTCTCTGTTTTGTTTTAAATACTAAATTTAAATGTTTGTAGATAGTTCCAAGCGCTAATGATTTCACTGATTAAAATGTTTCTTTTCCTTAAATATTTGAGTCTATTACTTTATCAGTTATGATCCTGTTGATTTTGATACAAATATATTACTATTTTAATACAACTGTTTTGACAACACCCAGAGAAACATTTAATTGGTTATTTTCTAGCTAGCTTTACCACTCTATCTGTGATTTCAGTTTTATCAATATTAGGGTTAGCTTCAAATGATAAACTTTTGTTTATTAAATTAGTTTCACTTTCCGAAGAATATAACAAGATAGATTAATTGTATTACAATTATATTTCGAACAAGGGTCAAAATAGACTTCTGATTCATTTAGTGTAAATACATTAACCGATGATGTAACGTAGCATTGGCCGTCTCCGCTTCATTCATTGTTACGAATTATCACGGGACGAAGTCCGGATGACCAGAATATATCATAAGTTATATTGAGTCTTAGGTTTATTTATTCAATTTAAATTTGAATTTTCTACCTATGGAAGCAGGAGATAATTCCTAATAATGGCTAAACAAATATTAATTCACGGAAATCTCGCTGGTAAACCAGTCATCGTTGCAATTAAATTTCGACATGGTATTTTCAGAGGGTCCGAACTTTTATCATTCAAATCAACATTAAGAATAATACATTTCACTCTCCGTAAACAGATTACATTATTTAATGTTGGTCATCTTATCTTTCACAGGGGAGTTTTTATGCATTAAGCAAACAAAATAAGCCAATCGTGAAACAGAAGATAGTCCTAGATTATTTTGTCGAAGTTGGGGATGTTACTATTGATGTCATATTGGTAGGTCATAGATCACCGAAGCTATCAGTTATTCGCTATACCATAAGAGTATGATGCTGACCGAGTTAACGACGATCTAGTTTCATTCAAAAAATAATAACATTTAATTGTTTTCCTGATGGGCGGGATCAATACTGACTTATAGCATTTCGATTTAGTACTGCCGTGTGTTGGTTGATAAGATGAGAATATTTATATCGTAAACACAATGGGCTGTCTCACCTCACTAGTTTCTCGAGGTCTGCCCAATAGTAAGGTTAATATCAGACATGCCGAGAAATATTAACAAAAAAGACTTTCATTCCGTCATGATCTGCAAATCTGTAACAGCGTATATATTGACATGATAGTAAATGTATGTCTGATGTACGCACAGGTACTTGTATAAACGTATATGTGGATGTATCGACATGTACATAATTAGGCTTTAAACAAATATTCAATAGAACTATGGACAGTAATATGCATTATGATACTCAGCTACAGTAAGAGGGTGAGTATGTCTTGCTGAAATTAATATAGCTACTATATTATTTATATGATTTAAATTATTCATAATATCAATCTTGGAAGATGTATTCCTGGCTTGCGACAATGTTGTTTTAATTCTCAATCTTTATTACCCGCCCTTAATTTGAAAAACGCGATTTATTACTTATTTGAAAAACAAAAAAAGTAGATGGTAATAACCTTAATAAATGGGATACTAGATTCATTTGTGGTTCTTAAGTATCTCAAGACTTAGCTTAGAGAGATAGCGTTATATAATACGTAGATGTGAGCTACCTTTACCACCAACAACAGCAACATTAGCAGCGGCAGTATTAGCTGCAAAAGTAGTAGTGGTAGTGGTAGTTCTAGCTGAATGTGGTAGTAGTAGCTGGAGCAGTAGCAGAACTAGTAGTAGTATGAATAGCCATTAGTTGTTGTAGTAGTAGTTGTTGTTATTCTGGCTGTTGTTCTTGTTCTTCTTCTTCCTAAAAGTACCTTTACTAGTTGTGGTAAAGCCAGTAATTACAGTATTAGCAGTAGCAGTAATTACAGTATTAGTTTTAACATTAGTAGTAGTAGTAGTAGTAATTGATTTAGTTAGTAGTATTTGTTGATTTGTTGTTATTGTTGTAGTAGTTGTTAGTGTTGTTATTATTATTGTTATATAGGCAGTAGTGATGATGACAGTAGTAGCGGTTATAGAGTCGTTTTTGATGAAACATATTAAATCACAAGGAAATGTATTAAAATGCGTCTGGTGGCAACCTTGACCTTTTAATCTTCCATGAAATGGGTGACTCTAATATGCCACTAGTCAGCGTTTGAAGACGGTTACTCCTATTCTTCCTCTAGATCTAATTCATTTAATCTCACGTGTCAAAATAAGTCTTACCCGTGGAATGTTGTTCACCACTTACTGTCTCGCTGATGACAGAAATCTAAAGACGTCAATCCATTATAAACATTCGTTTCATGTCTTAGTATAGTAGATTCGGATGACTGATATTCTGGCTGCAACAGCTTCTGCTTTTCCTGTGTAATCGAAGATCCTTTGACGACAGGTACGTTAAATCACACCGCAATATTATATGTTTTAAGTCGCTATATGTTATCTTTTGAACACACACACACGCGCACACACACACACACACACACACACACACACATATATATATATATATATATATTATTTTAAAGAAGAGCAATTTGTTAATAATATAAATAAGCTTCGCTTGATTACATATTTAAAGCGCTCATATGATTGTGATGCAATAATACATTTTAAAGATAATTATTTAAGAAAATCATAACAATGGAGAATATGTATGAACATAAATATGAATGAAAATGTATGAATATGTATGAAACTATACGTTGAGCGTATCATTGTCGATAATTTGTTTAAATTAGAGCAAAGATTGAATTTCTCTAGTGTATCCATTACAGGTTTTATTAGTTCCGTGTTATTCAGAAATATTGTGATATCATTTGCTAATTGACTTATCTTTATTTATCTGGTTTTCAATCGCAGACCATGTATTTTCTTATTATTGCGAATAGATATTGCTAAAGTCTCAACGACCATTATGAACAAATAAACCAATATGGTATATCCCTGTCTCATGCCTCTATCTATATTAACGTAGGGGAGAAATATCCAATATTCATAACAGTGCTTTGAATACTATTATAGATAATTTTGATCAACGTTTTGAAAATCGTGTATTGTAGTTGGAAGCTTCTCTATTACGAACCACCTCACTAGTTTTCGTATCCCAGTGATACCTGAATCTGTATCTCTTTTCATCTGATACTCTCATTACCTTTGATTGTTAGTCTTCCGCTATTATATCAAAACATTTCATAATATAGAGGCTAAGTATGGGATATTTAATCTGATTATTTCGATTCAATGTCTCCGCTATTATTCAATTTTGCGATACAAATACCCATCACTCTTAAATGGCAATATATATATATATATATATATATATATATATATATATATATATATATATATATATATATATATATATATATAAGTCTGCTATTCTGACATTGTTATCGGGCGCCTCCGTGGTCTAGCGGTAACGTGTTGGACCACAGATCACTACCACCCGTGTTCGAATCCCGGCGTGGGCATATCTGAAGGTTATTTCGTCTTTCACTTCGCTTCATTACCTTCGGAGGTCGCTCGGCTCATTTAGCCTACCTTATGCACAAAAGTGGCCGTAAAACATCACTCATCATCATCATCATCGGCTGACACTTGTTATGGGTCTGTATTGATTTAATTTTATCAAACCCCAGTTAATGAGCTAATTAGTCACTCATTAAAACCCTCTCTCCCCCTCTTTAGTCTGAATGTTAACCTGGAAAGTGGCAATTTGTTTACTAAATCAAGCCACGAAGAAAACTAATCAAAGAAAAACAAGAAAACGGTTGTATATATGTGTCCATGTGTGTGTGTGTGTGTGTGTGTGTGTGTGTGCGTGTGTGCTTGCGTGTGTGTGTGCGTGTGTGCGCTCGCGCGTGCGTTTGGGTGTGTGTGCAACAATAGCTGGCAATAGACACCACAAACTCTTCGGTAACAAACGTAAGCATTAAATTCAACAGTCTATACGCCCATTTACATCATGTAACTTTCAAGAATATGGAAAAGACATATTTCCTCTCTTAGTGGCCGCAAGTAATAAATAAATAAATGAATACATATTTCGGTAATAGTTATTAAATGAGCCAACCGTGGTACATTCGTTATAATTAAAGCCTTCAGTATGGACAAATGATGATGGAAAGTTGTTTTTATTAATTACAACTAAACTTCTTTTAAACACAGGCATTGGTATTCCACAGTTTAATTTGCAAAAAGCATGGCTTCTTATTTCATAGTTGGTAATACGATACAAGGATGTCCCCCATTATACCTACAGGTAGATTGTGATAAAAGGAATGGCTTTTGTCCAAATTACCATAATACATAAGTAAAATAACTGTTCGCGTATTGAATAACGTATGAAGGTAGAGAAGGCTTCAATCACTTCAAGAGCAATGCCATATTTCTTTTTATCGGGAGTTTGTAATTAAAGTTCCATTAAGTATGGATTATAAGACATTATATAATCCATGGTGCAACATTAAGCAATAAGTAACGTTAAATAAATAATAGGATGAATACAGAATCCTCAGAACACAATTATGGATCAAGTAATTACAATCAACACAGTCAACAATGTTGTCACATGAACATCAGTGGGTGCTCCGTAATCACACAAATATCAACGAAGTAATCAGAGATCAATCGTTCATGTAAGTAATGAAGGATTTGATTATGTTTAAAGTTGGTTATTACACGGTATGATATTATAATTACTGGTTAGGTATCCGTAATTACCAGCTGTAGAATGACACACTGAATTATCATAATAGAAGCATTAGACTAGTAATTTTCTTTTCTCAATCATTAGTAATGGCTTTATCTTTAATTGGAAATATCGTTAAATATCTTATTATCATGGAAAGGGCCCAAACCTTAAGTATATAAAATTGTCACTATGTAGAAGATGGAATATGACGAACGTGTTCTGCTGTCCATCGCTTGAATTTCAAAACCACATCTTTCCTACAGATAAATGTAAGGGAAAAACAATACTATAAATCGATTAAAAACTAACATGATCGCTAAATCAATACCTCATTTTGTGTATCGGAATAAGAGCAATAGGCTTAACATATCGCCTTTAGAGTATTCAGGTCCTATTTCTAATGGGACGCCTCCAGGATCTAGCGGCAGTGTGTTGGATCACAGATCACTACAACCCGTGTTCGAATCTCGACGTGGGCATATCTCTTTCATTTTTGACTTCGCTTCATTACATTTGGAGGTCGCTCAGTCCATTTAGCTTACCATGGTGCACAAAAGTGGCCGTAAGAGATCAATCATCATCATCAACATCATCCTATTTCCGATGGAAGTGATCTTGAACTGCACAAAGGTATTTAGCAAGATTAAATATATCAATGTCTGTTTATTTGCTATACCCAAGAAATATTGGCTCCTGTTTCCAGCCTTTATTGACAGCGTGCTTTAATATTAGAATCAAATGAAACTGATTTAAATAAGTATGACTATAATATGGAATGAGTTCGCCCATCTGAAGAAAAATGAGCTGTAATTCTTTGTTTTACTGAATTTATGTTACTTGTTATGTAATAATCCGTTACATGATAACTTGCTGCATAAAAATATTAAATATGGCATACAAATATGTACGAAAATTCATTCTCTTCAGATAATAATGAAAAGATATGTACTAAAATTTATAAATAAATATTAAAGCAAACTTAGATTTTCAAAAGGTTCAAAAATATTTTAGCACAAATATATTTTAATGATTAGTGACCTAGACACGAGTTTGTGGAATATTTTGCTAGCTGGCTTTGCTGCCGGAAAACTAACTTGGGAAATACCTGAGAAAGGGTTTGTTTATATCCTGCTCGATTTGGCACTTCATCAAGTAAAGGATACGATATTAATACATATGTCTATTAAATAGGTGAGAGTAGTCACATAAACACTATAATGAAGTTTAATTATGCCCCCGCTTTTAATTCCGTTACTACGTGGATTTTCTCCATCAATTATCCCTTTTCTTCTAGATGATGATGATTGATGTTTTACTGCCACTTTTGTGCACATGGTAGGCTAAATGGGCTACTTTTCTTCTAGAGATCTATATGTTCTATGATAGATAGATTTTATACTCTTAAACATATAGTAATCAAGCAGCGACAACATACTTCATTATATAAATTAATTATTTCTTAGTTCAAGGTCTTTCTCTAAGATCTAACGCTATTTTAGTTTGACCGATAATAAAAACTTGTAGCTTAGACTACAAACTTTTAACGAATTATAGTTATGATGAAATTAAATTTGATCTCTATATTAAAAGAAGACGTCGTTGTTGTATTTCAATATAACTAATTGTAATCTATAATTAACCTAGTCATATCTACTAGTACTACTGGTCACTACATAGTTGGCAATGGTGTCCATACTAACATATTGGAAGATAATTTGTGTTTGTCAGATATATGTATTAAACCGTTCTCGCGATAGTTATACAACAATTTAAAGATATTAGTTGTAATCCCTGGTTTCTTTGATGTCCGACCTTTATTCAGTTCAAGTTTTGGCTCTTTTATGCTTTGACAATGTACACAAACCTTCTTGGAACTATTATACGGCGATATGAGGTTAATTATCTAGTGCATATTGGTGATACACTTCTATGATTATTATTGGATCTTTATTATCTTCCAAAATGTATGTTCTATTGAAACTTTAAAACACAGCACTGATGACGTTTGGCTGCGGATGGCACAAGGTCTGAAAAATACCTGATAATAAAACCAAGAATTTCTATTTAGTTCTAAATTACCTTCGGAAATGATTAATTCCATTATCATACACAGTGGGCTGTCTTACATAATCTATCAAGGTTAAAAGCAAATCTAAGGTTTCTCTTTGGTAGGTGAATTAAGATGTCAACCGTTTACTATTTAGTTGAGCATTTTCACTATTTGAAACTTAAAATGACACAGGAAGAATTGATTACAATGTTCCATATCTATGTCATGGAGACTATTTTATGGTCCACTATGGCCCGGATACATATTCACAATTTAATGTCTATTCATATACAACATGAAGGTAAATACCTCATATCATAAACCAATATCAAATGCTAGTTACAAAACCAACTATCTTATGCCAGAGTTTTCACAATAGTAGATATGTCTAGAAATATTAAATTGTCAGATGATAGGTATGAACAGCGGTTAAATGATGCGTATGCTATATACAAATTTTACCATTTGTTTAATATGATTACTTACCTGGGGTTCTCGATTAAATATAAATGTATGTGCCTAATAGAGATCAGGAACAAATTTCCGTTTCTTTGGATATGGAAAATATGTTCTGATTTTGGTAGTAGTAGCATTAGGACCATTTTAATGATCTTATAATATATTACATTAACTAATTACCTATTGTATATATTTAAAACAAATGGTACTTAGGCAGAAAATACTCATTTTAATCGATACATCAAAGCCGAAGCACAAAGAAGATGCAAGTTAGGGCTTGAAGTGCTTGATAAGGTTGTATTTAAACCTGAGGCTTTTAAGAAAGATGATACGTTTATTATCTTCGTTTCAATGAATCAACCTTCCTGCACGTGAGCCAATGTTAAGATAATTATCATTACGTAATACATATAAAATCACATAGTTTATGCAAATAAGTTAGAATGAACATATCCCTACTCTATGGTACAATACAAACATTATTGAAAATTTTAATAATTATACAATTAGCACTATAATCTACATCATAGATAGTGTTCAAATTAAAGGGGGTGAAACACTGTTTAATTCCTCAGTCTGTCTGTCTGTCTGTCTGTCTGTCTGTCTGTCTGTAATTGCGCGTGATGGACCTTGTTGTATTAGTCAGTAATTTACTCAATCAGTAACTGACTCATTTATTTACCTGTTTTTATTTATTTAAATGACTATGACGAACCAGTGAAGGATATAGCATTAGTTATTTATATGAATGATATGATGAACTATTGTTCTATAATTTAATAATATTTAGTTAAATCAAATTTAATAATATGTTCTGTTAATTTAAGTAGAATTTGAATTATGTAAGACAATGGCTCAATATCGTTATTCAAATCATTTAGCTTTGCCTTTACTTCAGTATCTAACCGATATCACTCTCGTCTAAATATTGTTTCTCTATTTAGCTCATGTTATGTTTTATAACAACCTCTAAACCTATTCCATTATTAAATGAATCAGATATCTTGAGACAACCGTCAGAGAAGGATTAAAGTAAGCGGAAGGTTTCTATTAAACGAATCAGCTTGGGTGATAACATTATAACGGTTATGTATCAACTATATCAAATGTCAAGAGATATCTGTCTATAAAGAAGTTATAAATTACGAGACACAATTATAAGAAGCTATAAATTAATTATGAAAAAATCTATTTTTCTAACAGATTAACATAAATGAAATACCTGCAATTAGTAAAAGATAATGCAACTCTGTTTTATTGATTAAATGAATGTTGTTATCAGGTTTAGATTAATTGATGTCTACCAGGAAGAATATCATGTAATGTTCTTTTAATTTTGCATTTAAAACATAAAATTATCCGCAAATTTATGGATTCTGAAAAATAATTTGACCTGAAAATATATAAATGCTTCTTTAACTTTATTCTTCACCAATCATGTTTCCTTCTTATTGTAGTTTGAAGTACAACCATTGAAAAATAATAATCTGTTATATCCATAAAGATTCATGTAAAAAGACATTAAACATTCTTCCAGGATACATTTGTACATTTGTAGACTATCTGATACCTGGTGTTCGAGTTCTGTCAAGTCACCTAACATATTTTAAAATCGGCTGAATCTATACTCTACTAATATATCAGCAATACTATGGCTATCACCAGTTATGTTGATTATCAAATATACCATATCAATAAGAGCATAACTTTTTAAGATAACCTAGTTATATGTCATAGATGAAAATAAACTATCGTATGACACATTATAAAATATCTTATAACACGAATGATTTAAAATGCATATACGATTTAGGCTAAGTAAAATGTAAACTCTCATATATAACCGGTTTGTATCAAAGCAATGACTCATCAAATAGATAATAAATAATAAATTTCGATAACTAATGGATTGCGAACTTTTTGACTCTAACTAGGTTTTTAAATTTTTGCACTTAATTTGCTCTAAAGTGCATACTCCACATATAAATATCGGCATTGTGTTATACATTAAGTAGGTGATGAACAGCGTAACATAATTTGTGGGATAGTAATATTTAGAATAAATTGCGTCTAAATAACTAATTCATTTGGTGTTTGTAAAAACAAATTACAGAAATAACTTCTGTTACAAATGGATTGGGATAACGACAGCTGAAACAATATTATTCCAAATATAATAATAATATGTAACATTTATATAGCGCCCTATTCAGCTAGATAGCTGCTGATGTGCGCTTTACAATATTATTATCCATGACTCAGACCTGTTTCCACTCAGCAAACATCTCAACTCACCAGGGAGCATATAACTCATGCTGCCATTATAGGCGCTAAGCTTTTCTCCAACACATAGCCATCGCGTCGCGTCAGGTACTCAGTTTTATGGATGAGTGACCCGGTCGCCACGTGACAACATTGGAGGTCACCTAGCCTCGATCCCCGAGTCCTACGCTCTAACTAGCTGCGCTATCACGGCAGAAGGATAAAGAAGCTCTATGTAATTCAGTTTTCTATGATTATATCACCCTTATCCACTCATCAGCATCAACGTCCTTGTTTCTAAAACACACCACCATTTATTACGAGAAAGACGCAAACGCAACATACACCATATACACCATGAAATAAGCTAGATAAATCCCTTTGGTACTTTGACATATTGCCAAAAAAAGGTCACCCGGTGTCAAATCCTTTTAGCCAGATATTTTGACATGCAGCAGATAAACCAAAAACGTTGTATTCTCTGGACATCAAATTACTATTGTTGATCCGTGTATAGGATCCGTAATAGTTGTAGTTGTAATAGTAGTAGTAGGGGGAGGAGGAGGAGTAGGGGTGGAGGAGGAGTACCATTCGTAGCAAACATGTAAACTAACGACCAATACAAATGGAGATCCGGACACATATTTGTTTTGATGAATTGAACTGGTGTTTGACGTCTGTCATACATTTTGTTAGTTATATCTCTTCTGTATGTGTACCTCGGAATGTTACTATCATCTTAATATCCTAGTGATATGGTCTTCTTCTGTAGATTATATCAGTGTATTTGTGCCAGTGTTTGCGTGATTTTAACCTGTTTTATGCCTGTTCGTGGATGTGTTCGAATATGTGTTTATTTGCTTGAATATATTGGTGTTACATATATAGAGATATGGGGATAACCTTGACTTATTAGCCTTCATCAAACTACTGGCTTAAAATACCATTAGCCAGTGTTAGCAGGCACTTTTTCTACTTGTATAACAGACATTCCTCTCGCTCTAATTTCATATCTCATATCAAAGAATGTCTTAACCGTGCAATGTTATTGATATTTGTATGATGAGTGTACCACTCTTTCAGTTAAAATGTTACTAACGAGCTGCGTAAGAATTATTCCCTTCAAGGTGATTGGTTTTAGCAAATTCACAACAAGACATACAAAATAATGCTTTGTCTCGGACTGTTAATTGTTATTCTTAGAAAAGTGATGCAGATAGTATTGTAATTGTCAGATGAAATTACGTTATGAGAATTATAATTACGGAATTGCACTGTTGACTATATAATTAAAGGTGTTTTTTTTTGGGGGGGGGGTATTATTCAGGACTGTCCTCCTGTTACAAATACAGCTTTCGGCGTTATAATAAAAAATGTGCGCATTGTAATAGCTTTGTGTATTTGGTCTTTCTGTAACAAATCATTTATAAATTCCAAACAAAATGTTGATTTGGTACACGACTTTATTTAGATATGCTCTTTGTAGGGGGCGCTCCTATACCGTAGCTGATAACACCCTGTTACACACCTCCTGGTCGTGGGTCAAATCCCAATGAAACCTTGTAATTTCATTACTCTTGCATGTAAACTTTCGACCATATATCACAGCACTTCTTGACTTGAACGTGAAGTGTGTTATGGTTCATCTTGTTAAATAGGATTCTCTAGAAATTGACCCCTTGTATCATACTTTCCTGATATACAACATTCACTCACTCACCCATCCATTCACAAAAACAACTGTATGACGTTTCGGGATGTAGATATATCATCTGTTAGTCCGACAACTGTTCTGTGGTCCATATCGTTTTAGTTCCACCAAGGAACTAACATAATAGAACAATAAAACAAATAATTATATTAAATAAATTATTAGTATAGGACTAATCTATAAGAAAATGCATCATTGAATAGTTTCTGGACAAGACAAAATCTTATTAATACCGTATATTTTTATCTCTAAGTGTCTCTGTGTCTATTAATATATCAATTAATTAGCTAATAGACTGAGAAAAATAATACTGAAAAGGTACAAAAACGATAAGACAGACAGCAAACTGGGAATATGCTAATTAATACGCCATACAAACTGTCATGTACGCCCATAAGAAATTATACATAATTTCAGCTGAAAATTTGATTTATGAAGAAAATGAAAACATGAAAGAAATTCATGTTCTATATCAGAAATTGCCATTATCAATAATTCAAATTAATAGATCTTTGAAAGAGATAGCTGATGCTTTATGTAAGCCAATAGAAATATTTAGGAGTATTAATACTGCTTTTCTTAAAGGCCAAGATAAATATATATATCTGGTTCTTATACATGCAATTATCATTGTTTCTCTAATTTGTCTACTAAATGGTATTAATAATGTATCCTAGATTAAATCTAAAGGAATCAATACAGGTAATTAGCAGCGTCACAATTTTGTGAACTCAAGTAGCCAATTATATTTATATCTATTAATAAATATCGCGACTATTGTTTTATAACCTATATTGTATTATACAGGATTTTATCAAACTGAATTATGAATAAACAAGCCCATAAGACTGGTGTCATCGCATAAGCTTCTGTATATTATTAGAGTATATTAAAAATATTGAGCTTTGATATATCATTGATGCCTTATGATAAACCAGTCATTGAACATTTAAATGAATGGGAGTAACCATACATAATTTATGTTAACATATATTATATATATATATATATATATATATATATATATATATATATTAGTATATATCGACTCACCAACAATGTGGTAAAAGGTAAATACAATATCTGGTTAAATAAGCATTTTCATCAAGATTATTTTCTGCGAAACTAGCGCAGGTAATATCAATAGTTTAAAGTATGATGATAATTGACGTTTTATGGCCGCTTTAGCACCCTCTATCAGTAATAATAAATCTTCATGGTTTTTGTTTTGTTGTTTGTGTATGCCTGTATCTGTCTCTCTGTGTGTATGTGTGTGTCTGTGTGTGTATGTGTATGTGTATGTGTGTAGTGTGTATGTGTGTATGTGTGTAGTGTGTGATGTGTGATGTGTGTGTGTGTGTGTGTGTGTGTGTGTGTGTGTGTGTGTGTGTGTGTGTGTGTGTGTGTGTGTGTATACACATGAAGATACACGCATATGTGGATGCACGCCAATATACATAAATATATGTATATACACATGTATGCATTTATATAATTAACAATTTAATCAAATAATGAAAGTTATTGTATCTATTAATGGCCAGAAAATAATAATAGCTTACAGGAAGAAGACGTTAGCACTAAGTACTTTCAAAATGTACGTCACTTATTGATACCGGCCTGTTATTAGATAAAATATGCCTTCTTATTAATTAAAAAATAAATAAAGCAGAGATCCTTTATAAATGAGATACCGAAGGGATTTTCCATTCTTAAATATCTTAATAATTAGTTACAAAATGTATAGTAAATACAAAACTGTGAGCCAGTAGTATAACCAACATCTCCAACATCAACAACAAGAGTGGCAGCAGTAGCAGCAGTAATATTAGTAGTTTTATTGGTAGTACTAATAGAAGTAATCGTTATAGTAATAGCAGTGGCAATAGTAGTAAAGGTAATAGTAATGGTAGCAGTAGTATTATTACTAGTATTAGTAGTAGTAGTATTAGTAGTAGTAGTAGTACAATTATTCATTGTAGTATTAGTAGTAATAGTAGAAGTAGTAGTTACTGTTGTTGTTGTTGCAGTTATTGTTGTTATTATCGTTAATGTTATTGCTCTACAATCTGTACTATTTTCCGTATTATTAGTACCGAAGTAATATAATATACTCTATATAATAAAGCCCCAAGGATCACAATAACGCTTACAATAATAATAATAATAATAATAATAATAAGCCCCAAGGATCACAATAACGCTTACAATAATAATAATAATAATAATAATAATAATAATAATAATAATAATAAGCCCCAAGGATCACAATAACGCTTACAATAAGAATAATAATAATAATAATAACAATAATGAAAAGAAAACTAAAACAATAATAATGGCCGAAATGGCACTTATTTTACATGGCTTAGCTACCTCAAACGAGGGAGACACATATGGTCTGTAATTTACAGCTTCAACACAGGGACTAATTCTATATAAATGAAGAATTTGCAATATATGTCATATTCGCCGGACAAAACCTTGCCAGTTATCTGGTTAGATAAAAACCTACTCCTGCTGTAGTGCCACGGCCGGGATTCGAACATCCGACTTCCCGCACAGCATGACTACAACTAATAAAGTCACACTATTAGTGTGTTCATTTGAATCTGAATATGTAAAGCAATCAATGGACCTTTTAATGAAAGCAGGTTGCCAAATCTCACCTTCTCAAGAATATGTTCGTTACCAACTACATACTTTAACAACTCAGCCAGGTCTCACTGCTGACAAGTATGGCAAGAAACAGTCTCCGACGTGGTGAGACAATATGCATGTCTTGGCATGTTCTCTCTCTCTCTAACGCCCCCCCCCCCTCTCTATGTGTGTGTGTGTGTGTATTTGTATGTGTGTGCGTGTGTGTGTGTGTGCGTATGTGTGTGCGTGTGCGTATATATATATATATGTGTGTGTGTGTGTGTGTGTGTGTGTGTGTGTGTGTGTGTGTGTGTGTGTGTGTGTGTGTGTGTGTTTTAGCTGTGTATAATAAGGAACAGGCATAGAGCATCCCGAACCGTGAATTCAAACTCTGGACGTTTCTTCAGGGGACTGAATCCAGAATGGCGACTTTTCTTGCTGAGACATGTGTAATGTCTCACCAGTGCCTAAGCCGCCAAGCAAAAAAGGGCATCACTTACAGCCGTGGAGTTTGGGAATAAGTCAGATGTAGGTAGTTGTGAGAATATTTATGTTAATAGCCTAGGTAGCCCTAACTATAGCTATTTTTCAGTTACAGGCGCCATAAAGCGACTACAATCAAAACTGATATCTTAATTTCGATTAAAAATAGGCATCTGTGCTAAAATACACCGTAATAGCGTCATAACAGTGCTTTTAAAACTATTTATTAATATTTTCAAACATGATCTATTGTCTGCTATTCAAACTATTGTTGTAGCAATGTGTATAGTGAGCTAGCTTTGAATTCTATAGTATAAACTAGACACAACTGTACATTGGAAAGATAATGTTATTCTCAACCAAGTACTGTGGGGAATTGTATATGCAACTAGATGTTATATAAAACACACCAGCCACGCGAACTCTGCCAAATGCCATTCTCTATATGCAGTGGAATCTTATTATTCCTGAATCAAGTGTATGTACAATGCATTAAGAGCATACTGTGCCTGCTACAGTCATTTAAATGCTGGATTCGCAGGCCAAACATCTCAATCTCCTTTGAGACCTATACCTCCATAAGTCTAAACATAAGTAAAACTATACATACATCAATCTAAATATAAAATGTTCTACACCTCCACATATCTATGCATATAAATGTAGACTTATAAATGTGTCGGGGCTACTCATCAGCCTATGGTGCCCAGCTAATCCGGTTTTCGTACTGGTCAAATATGTCACGCCCACATCGATGCGGCTACGTGCAGGCTACATACAAAAGTGGAAGCACGTAAAACACCATTTGACACCACAGCTCGCTGTAAATAACACGTGCGTGTTGTTCAATGGATAGTTAGTTCATACACAAGATGCCAACTATGACACCACAATTTGCATTCAACATTAATTTTCTGTGGTCCGAAAGAAACCTCTATATAAAGAACACTTCGACACAACAGATGCTGACCTCGGCTTTACTCTAGGTTCGAATAACTAAATAACATCCTATCCATACGAACCATATCGATTGACGTCAGACTGGTTTGATGTCGCAAGTTGAGTGAAAAGCGAGCCCTTTGATAGGTCCTTCGCGCGTTAACCAGCATTACAGTTTGTTGACCACGCGACACAATATACACTAACCCCATATGGAAGTAGTGAAACGATTTAGCTATAAACAAAGTAACAATATTGCCCAATGGATTATTACTGGATTTTGCTGGACTGGAAAGGAAACATACAATCTCCACGCACAAAATACGCACATATATACGTGTATGTATGCCTGTATGTGCTTACGTGTGTGTATGTAGTGTGCATGTAATATATATATATATATATATATATATGTGTGTGTGTGTGTGTGTGTGCGCGTGTGTGTTATATATATATATATATATATATATGTGTGTGTGTTTGTGTGTGTGTGTGTGTGTGTGTGTGTGTGTGTGTGTGTGTGTGGTTCAATGGTGACTTGCTACATACATATCATAAACTCTTTTGACACCACAGTTTACATTCAACAGTAATTTTCTCTGGTCCAAAAGAAACCTGTATATAAAGCATTTCGACACCTCAGATGCTGACCTCAGCTTTATTCTGGGTTCGAATAACTGAATAAATCCTAACTATATGAACCATGTATCGATACACGGCCGACTGGTCTGGCATCGAAGTTCTTCTCTAACCTAAGTGAAAATTCAAGCCTTATATATAGCCTCAGCGTGTTAACAAACATTACAGTTTGTTCATAACAAAGAGAATGTACACTAACTCAGTATGGACTCACTGAAGCGATTAAACTAAAATATAAACAAAGTAGCAATACTGCGCAATGGATTATTACTGGACTAGAACGAAATATCGTCTCAAACCTGAGTAAATACTATAATTTACTCGAACCTAACAGCTAACCCTCATACGTTTCCGTTCATCACTAAGGGAACGTTCATTCACGCTTAATTTAGCGTCCCTAAGTATATGCAGTTAGGTGTGGTGGGATCTAAATTAAAGCGCCTATCCACTTGATCTATTTGACCCATGGTCGAGAACAGCGGATTTCAGGCAGATCTCCGATACTGCGAATGACACGTCGGGATTATAATAGCTATACATTTAACAAATTTCCTATATCAGTGTAATCTAATTACTCATAATATGGGAAAAAACTCTGTCCGCAGCTTAATACACATGGAGATGCCTGCCGGAGTAACAAACGACTCCAGGAGTATAAATCCATCAAGCAGCATTGTATGAATTAATAGGTCGTTTCGCCAGACCACATAAGAGGACAACAATATAGATTCTACATTATACATAACAAAGCTAATAGACTTAAATATGTTGTAATAACGACATAACTTTCTTACATTGGTGTAATAAGGAATCTGGAAAATTGCACATATCAATTCTTTTTTAAACTTATTTACTAAGATTAAGTGAAATCAAATTGCCTGGATTAATGATTGTTAATATGACATCCGGATTTGATTCCCACAAAATTCAAAATTCCGAATTATAATATCCCTACTTGTTTTGCCAATGTTACGCTTAAAACATACAATACACCATATCATACGATACCCTTTCTAGAACCAATTAAAGATATCTCAATTTAAAGAATATTTGCATCCTACCAATCATCTTTGCCTTAACACGTGCTATGTGGTAATTAAGGGTTAAAGTAATGAAGACATTTAATTGAGTTGTTATTATCGCTACGGAATTTCACTGAATTTGATACACAAGTTTTATCAGAATTCAGTTACGCATTAAGTAAGCGATAATCAGCGGGACATAACTTGTTACATAGTGATATTTAGAATAAAGTGAATCCAAAGAACTAACCCCTGTGGTATTTATAAAGATCTAACGTACTTAACTAGAAAAAGAAAATTGGTTTAAGGTCATAGGTTAAAAACGTAATCAATATCACTTCAGGTTTAGATAAGAATAATGCAGCTTCAATGTGACTCAATTTTCTAGGACTAAATTGTCATTTTGCCTCTCATTATCATTGATATTCTTGGCTTCTAAGACAAATCAATGTTTATTTAGATAAATACGCAAACACAACAATGCTGTTGATATGCTGAGGAACCATTATATACCACGAAATAAGCAGGAAAGTTTGTCAATAAAGGGTCACCTAGAGTCAACTTCTTTCAGTCAGATCTTTTGACACTCAGCAGATAAATAAAGTCTGTTGTAAACCCGACACAAAATTGACTTACAATCTTCTTAATAGAGAATAGTTTAAACGAAGATGCTAGGTAATGGCCTAGACGGCAATCAGTGTCTTCAATTTATCACATAGAACACATATAAATAAAGAAAACTTAAGAGACACTATCTGTCTTCATTGTTTTTATACTTATAATAAGTTGTGTTTGACTGTCATCATTTGGTATAATACAGTTACTAGCGATGCGAACAGACAAAGAGGCTATTTCAGAAGCATTTATATTAAAGCTAGTTTGTCTTTTTAATATGAATCTCTTAAGACTACCATACTGTAGGTCGGAAATATTTGTATATCTATTCAGGATAAGAAACTACAATAATGATATCAAAGCATGCATGGGTAATCAAAAAACTATATTTAGTATTATGAAGAGTGTATTAAATAAAAAATTAGACAATCGTTCACTTAAACACAGATGCAGCACATTACTTCGAAAACATCTTCTATCCGAAAATATTATATATTGGTGAAGGTTCTCTGTGTACCCACAAATCGAGTATTAGGTCAGTAGGAGAGTGTTATATGTCTAAGAGAAACTATAGTCGAAGAGCGTTATAATGCTCGAATCAATTTAATCACGAAAGTGATTAATCAATCATTATCTATATCTGTTTTCCATTAAAAGAACCTTTATAAAGCCACTAAAAATAAGCTTGGGCAGTAATATTATAACACATTACTGGTCCATAATAAATATATAATTTTGACTGAATTGCATAGAAAGAATATTTTTTTTAAAATTTATTGGAAAAAATTTTCCAACCGATGAATGTACAGTTGAAAATTGGGGGGGAAACAAAAGTAAAAATTTCCCAATAGATAATTTCCCCCAAAATCATTTATATAAAATTAAGTCACTGGTAGTGTTTTGAGTAAATTACCACTAATATTAAAGGTAACACGAACAACTAATAGTATTTAATTTGATGGACATTTATCAAATGAATAATGTTCAAAAAGCGGGGAGATTTATTAAAAATAGCATGTGAAATATAAACCACTTTGTAAATGTTATTGTTTAGTTTGCTTTAGATTTGTTTGGGTTTTTTTCTTTGTTTTCTGGCGTGTTATTTCTTATCCATAGCTATGATCACTTTTATGGATCAAGGAAATTTCCCACTTGCCTAGATCAACCTGTGATTAACAGCCAGGATCAGGTGGTAAACATTTCCACAATAAATCCCGGTATTATGTGTATTTATGTATGCATGTATTTATGTGTATATGTGTGTCGCTATATATGGCTATGCGTATGATTTGCATACAAGGTTTTACACATTATCCTTTGAGAAAACACTAATTCGTTAATGTTGACTTGTTTGGATTGGCATAGCTACTGCCTTTGTTATATTAAGTATTCTGGCCTTTCGGCATCCACAGGCCTGTCCACAAACCCACGACATGCATCACCTTCTGAGGTGAGGGTGACTGATCACTTCCGGTTGGCAACAACACGCCCTCAGGTATTATTCAATCCCAGCCTACAGGTGACAAACCGTTATCCATTATTCTTGTACTTGAAAGTGAACCCAGTTTGCATGTTTTCCGGTTCCAGTTAGAAGGATGTTGATCAGCCGTATATACCAGCTGACTCGTGTTTTAGCGACTGTGCTTTTGTAGGCCACATACACATATTTGTTGAGCGTTTCATACTTTGATGATCTATACATAGCCAGGGTAAACTTACCCCCCCTTTTCTTGGGGGGGGGATAGAGTCATGCGAGAAACATGATTTCCAGATCCTTCTTTATACTAGCGAGGTTAATGTGTTTGGCTTTTCTCTGATTGTGCAGAGCTGGTGTGGTATCACAACCTTTAACATCACGAAGGAATAGAATATACTGCACAAAGCTACCAAGAACATCTTGAAGATTCCTTATCTTATGCATTGCCAGAGGTGTACTATGGACATAGTATAAATATGTTCTATGCAAGGGTGTATCTGCATCACCAACAGATCTGTATCCATTTCAAAAATGACCATCTCATGGATTTTATCAGATAATGCTTCAATCGGAGTTGTCACAAAAAGTGGTCAGCATCAGCAGCTATCTTCTTCAACGTGGTATCAGCATCACTGAAAACAGTTGTTCATTCCTGATAAGCCTGGTATTGTTTTCCACATTGGTCAGAACATCCTTTTGCCGAGCAAACTCTGATAAATGATTATATTAACTGAGTTTCCTATGATCTTGCTTTATGATCGTGTTCTGCTGATTTGGCCGATGGAGGCTCATCATATATATTACAAACAACTGTCACATTTCTGTACTAAAGGACAAAGTGTGTATGATTCGCGTACCTCCATGCAGGTAGCAGGTCTAGGCCAAACTACAGGAAGGATGAAATAACCAATATACACTGCTTAACCTGGAGCCACGTCTTAAACATTGACAAGAGACGATAGAGCATTTCCTAGTGATCTCTATCTTTTAAGATTTGGTCAGACCGTCCTATCATTTTGTTGGAGCAGACACCGGGAGTTACCACAACTTCTTTGGCACATGCTTTTATCGGGTTTTTCATAGATCAGATTAGTTTATCTGTAACCTGCTGATTGAAGGGAACATGGACACATAGGTGCCTGATATTTTTAATTTATCATAAAGACAATGATTTCAATAAATTCCTGGGTGTGGAAAACATACTAAATTAAGGTTCCTTCACTCATTAAGCATAAATAAATGCCACAATATCATAAAGGGTAGACTGTCATAAATCAAATGCGGGGAGGTAAATTGCATATTTACTCATTAATACTTTGTTTTCCTACCATGAACCTTGTACACAGTTTATATATGCCGAGTCGTATTATTCATGTAACTTATCAATTCAATGGAAAGTCTATAGCTTATCAATACCAGTAAGAAAGTGGTAGCGCAGTGCTCAAACTACTGTCCCATTGGAACGCCCTATATGAGTGTGGTCATATTTCGAGAGAAAACTAAAGTTTGAATTTAAACAAAATAATTTAAGATACAATAAACTGAACACTAATTCAAGTTGTGAGTTTATTCTTTGTTATTTTTACTAAGATAAAGTAAAAAGTATATGTGCGTGTATATGTATGTGTGTGTATGTATGTGTGCATATGTGCATCTGCATGTATATATATTACAAATATAGTTAATAAATCATTATCTCTGGGTTTTTCCCAAGATCCATGAAAGCTGCCCTAGTAAAGCCATTAATAAAAAAAAAACACTATGGACTGAAATATTCTAAGCAATTACAAACCTGTTTCAAATCATACATATTTATCTAAAGTTGTAGAAAAGGTAGTTGCTTTCCATCTAAACAAATATGTAATCAATAATAACCTAAGAAACACAGTTTTGATATAAAAGTGGTCACATAACTGAAACAGCCTTGGTTATGGTGAAAATTGATACATGCGTCAATTTATCAAGGTAACCCGTAATATTTGTTCTTTTGGCCTGCTGCTGATTTGATACAGTTTTACCATAATGTCTTTTCTCTGGGTTAAAATACATGTTTGGTATGTCAGGTAAAGTTCTTGAATGGTTTCGATCCTATCTGGGAAACCACATTGTGTTAAATCCCTAAAGACACCAGCATTTCAGATGGGTGCATTTGACCACCCTAATGGGGTAAAAATCTTTGGGGGTTTTTTTGACCAATTATTAACATGCATGAAAGACACAGATACGATTCAAAACACCACTGTTTTTAAAACATTCTCAAAACTTTCTTATTCATTCCCTTTTTACATCTCTTAGACTATTGAACGCCTGTTATATGGCATATCTGATTATAACATTAATCGCTTCAGCGAATTCAGAATAGTGCAGTTTGCATTTTAAAAAATACAAAAAAAAGATCATATCACCCAATTCTTCAAAAAATAATTGGCTACCTTTAAATATCCCTTTCAAGATTATGTTAATAAATTATAAATTATTAATATTGGCCCCAAAAACCTGTGTTAACGGTTTCCCTTAGAAAGTCATCGAAAAGGGTTTTTCCATAGATACTACTGCAGGTGCCAGTGTCTCGCTAATCATATGGTGATTTGGTTTAGTGTTGCAACCCCACTTTGGGAATAGGTTGGGGAAATATTAGAAATGGTGTCTCTTGAAAATTTTTAATCTCTTTAAAAAACACCTATTTAAGGGCGCTTTGACAGATACATAATTATTATCTTTTAAATCATTACAGGGTCTTTACAGACATTATTTGGGGTATTATTATATTACATATTATTTGTACAGCGCCTTTGAATGGCTCCTGCTAGTAAGGGCGCTTTATTAAAAATACAGTATTGTAGGTATGTGTGTGCGCGCGTGCACTAAGAAATATCGATTATTTAAACATTCAAACCAAAAGGGTTTTCAAAATAAATCAACGTAAACAGTAATTTACTGTTATAACAAAATACATTATAACTACTTGTTACACCTTTGACAGCTCGATATTACTACAATATAAATGTATTGTAATACAATACAATTATCATGGATAATATTAATAACAATTAATCAATACTACTTCAAACGTGCTCTTATCTCGAGATCATAAAACACCAAAAACGTCAGTACTATGATATTATAACAAGATATTTTATTGTGTTGAGACGCTAATCTATATCATTATTGCGATGAGGTAATGGATTGATTGCTTGGGATAAAATATAATTCAATGTCACCCCTTTTTCAAGTGCAACATAATACATTAATCCAGTCATAAACTCGGACCCTTCTGTGAGTCAGCAGTAAGATGACCTTATTTCTAATAAAATGGCATAAACAAATACAATTTATCTAATAATATTCTGATATAATCAACAACAGTTCACGTCTTCATAACAGCCTTCTTCGAATCTTCTCAGCCAATGCTGATCCCGTTTCATTTCCATAAATAACATAGCTAATTTATTTCCTGTTACATGTGCTCATTATTATTATATGTGATCTCAAGTACGTACGACCACTTCCGTGGATACGATGAAAATATTTACAACATAAAGACTATCTCTTGTCACTGGCTTTTCGGGGTCTAGTCAACGGAATCTTAGAGAAACTTGAATGCACGCATATACACATGGGTAAATATATGTTTGAATGTATCGACTTGTAAGTATATAATGTTTTAATCAAACGCTAAACAAAAGTCGTGAAAGTACTATTCTTCTTGATAATTAGGTATGGTAACTGAATGATCACGTCTTAATGAAATTAATATAGCTACTATGTTATTCATATTGTTTCCATTAACGGCCAAGGCATTATCATTAATTACATTCAAAGTGAATGTCACTTATTATCAATCTTCGAGGATGTGAGTTTAGTTTGCTACAAACTTTTGTTTTTCTTCTTCTATTTTATCTTTATTACCTGCCTCTTACCGGAGAAACCTCAATAATTGCCTATAATTAAATATAAAAAAGTTAATGATGAGATCGTACTTAAAAAAAGGACTAAATAATTAATTTTGAGCATACAGTAACACCAACAGCAGAAATACCAATAACTAGAGTGGCATCACCAGCAAGAGCAACAGTAGGACTAGCACCAGCAGCAGTAGTAGTAGTAGTAGTACTAAGAGTAGAAGTAGTGGTAGTTGTTGTTGTAGCAGATAGTAGTATTCTAGTTTCAGTAATAGTAGTAGTAGTAGTAGTAGTAGTAGTAAAAGTAGCAGTAGAAGTAGTAGTAAAATTAACATTAATAGCATAATTATGACTTATACTAATAGTAATAGCACTAGTAGAAGGAGTAGTAGTAGTAGAAACAGTAGTTATTGTAACTGTAGTAGTAATAGTAGTGGCAGTAGTAGTAGAACAGTAGTTACAATAACAGTAAAAGTAGTAGTAGTGGTAGAAGTAGTAGTAATAATAATACTAGCAGAAGCAGTAATAAGAGCATTAATAGTAGTAATTATTTTTAATGGTACAAGTAGTTATAGTAATAATAATAGTAGAAGTACGGGAAATAGTAGTGATGCTAGTAGTAGAAGTAAAATGAATTATTTTAGTAATATTAGTAGAAGTAGTAGTAGGAGGAGGAGGAGTAGGAGAAGTAGTTCTAATATTAGTAAAATTAGTAGTGGTAGCTGTTGTTGTTGTTGTTGTTTGATGTAGTCGTAATAGTAGTAGTAATAGTAATAGTAGTAGTAGTAGTAGTAGTAGTAGTAGTAGTAGTAGTAGTAGTGGGAGTAGTAGTAGCAGTAGTAGTAGTAGTTGTTGTTGTTGTTGTAGCAGCAGATGTAGTTGTTACTGTTATAATTGTTGTAATTGTTGTTCGTACTGTTGATGTTGTTATTGTTATTATTGTTGTCGGTAGAAGCACCATTAAACTAATATTTGAAGGAACATATTAAATCACAAGATAATATATTAAAATATGCCAAGTGAAAATCTTGACCTGTTGATCTTCCATCAAATAGCTGGTTCCAAAATGTCATTAGCTAGCGTTTGAAGACATATTTCGTTCCATTTATTCCAACCCTTCCTCTCTAACTAATACATTTCATCTCATATGTCAAAAGAGGTCTTAACCTTGGAATGTTATTCACCACTTAATGTCCCGCTGATGACAGGAATCTAAAGAAGACACTGTCTTATAAGCATTCGTTTCATGTCTTAATATATTAATTGGGATGGCTAACGTTCTAGGTGCAATAGTTTCTTCATTTCCTGTATAACTACAGATCATATGAGGACAGGTTCTTTAAGTCATCACACTCTTGTAAATATTTATATCACTACATGTTATCCTTTGCATATATTTGGTTTTATGGATGAGTTGTCAGTTAATTATAGAGCTGAATTTTGCTTGAAGAGCGGAAATTTATATGCATTGCGTATTTCTCATTCTGATGTATATTATGGAATACATAGTGATGTTCGTGGTATTGTGTTTATCTGATAAAATTATGTAGTGATCAATTTTCTGAAACGGAATTAAATTGATTGCCATCCCTTCCGCGTTTCACCAAATAATCGAATAACGTTCTCGGATTGCAAATATTTCAATTACAATTAGGGATAAACGCCCTCAGCGTAATTAATAACCTTTTGTAGATTATCATCATGTAATATCTTGAAGCATCGAAGCACTCTCATACCATTTTCATTGTCATGTCTTATTATAGTCGGCGTTTCAGTGAAGCAGTGGTTAAAGTTCATGCCTTTATCTGTGGAAAGCTAAACAACTAAAATATATTAATAGTTCATGCAATATTAACCTTATATCTTCATGATGAAAGGTTATAAGTCCAGAATATTTTGCGAGCAGATTACTGAACAGGAATTCGATTGAAGGAAGCTTCTTTTCTTATATATAAATATTGATCTATTGTTCAGTAGGGTTCTCGAGATATAATTATAGTCACCAATGTTAATTAGGGACAAGTAAGGAAAATGCCGCGGATTGTCAGCTTATAGTATATTTACCCTTTCTATAGTAAACTATGGTATACATTCGTAATATCCAGGTCGGATTTTGAATACCATTGATAAATGAATCTATATCACTCTTCACCTGATATTCTCATTACCCTGTATTGAACCACCCAGCCGTATATTACAAAACGTCATGACATAAATGATAAGCGTGACATTTGATTATTTTCAAACCTAGCAATTGGTCCATGTGTTATAACTTCTTGAGAGACAAAACAATCCACTTTAATTACCATTTCTTAATTCTTTCTGCTGAAGATATATATATATATATATATATATATATATATATATATATATTTGTGTGTGTGTGTGTGTGTGTGTGCTGTGTGTGCGTGTGCGTGTGTTCGTGTATGTGTATGTGTTTTTAAATGCTGTATAATGTTTCTTGCCTTTATTAAAAGTGTGTAATAATATTATAATCAAATTATGTACTTTTAAATAGGTATCACGAAATTAACGTCCCTGTGAGAAATGTGACACCTATCCCAGATAAATGATAGGTTTGAGTGAAGGATATCAAATTGTCATTGTCACAACGAAAGGTCAATGAAATGTGTCTTTAGCCAAATTGTGTTACTAGTTATATAAATGTTCATTACTCGATAATTTGCATGTGCAGAATATTAAGAGTCGAATAGATATATAACACAACTTTATACCCGTGAGACAGTAACGAAGAAACATTCTTGCAAGTACAAAATATATCGCATCAACCTTAGATTTTGTAACTATACTTACATTTCATTGGCTATTATATATTTTTCTCACAATTATTCATTATCACTTGAATGGTTCTATAGTTGATGAGTTCTTATAAATAGCGTGATATGTGTGTTTCATTTTATGTCAAAATCACTGATGTTCCTTCATATCTAAGCCAAGTAATCAGACCAGCCACATGATGTCATTCCCCTCATTTCATCACCAGTAATCTTTATCTTCTTAAGGAATACTCAATAAAAACATAATTGCTGACTTTTCGGTAGAGAGCAAAGAATTATTGAAAACTTCATCTTACGAGTGAGAGACCTAATTATGTTGTCTGAGTATTTGAAAATTGCTTTATTATTACCTTTGTTATTACCTCGAAGAAGACATAAATTAATCCATGGAAAATTATATGAGTTTTCCTGATCCAACAGAAATCATAATAAAAACTATTGTGATTCACAAAGCTACCTAGACATTGTATTTATTTTTCTACCTGGCATTGATCAATTAAAGCAATATTTTTATTTTTTATACTTTCGGTCAATAATTGCTGTGTTCAAGCCAAGCGAAATATTTTAATTTACTGCCTATAATTAGAGTTATACCGAATTCACTGAAGGCAGCTGATGTCATAATCAGATATGCCATATAACAGGGTGTTGTAATAGTCTATATAACGTGTAATAAAGGCATGGACAACAGAAACAAGTACTTCTTAGGTTACGAATGTTTTTAAACATTGGACATTATTAAGATGGCAATCAGCAGCCTGGCATACTTATACGATAAATAAATGGTTTAAATATTTGTTTTACTTTCAGCTAATATTATCATAGAAATAAATGCATGGACCACAGAAACAAGTGTAAACAGTGAGTGTTCTTAAGATGGCAGTAGGCAGCTCCGTATACTGCGATGTGGTGAAGTGAAATATAAAATATTTGTTTTATGATCATTTATTGTTCTAAATTGTTGAAGGAAGAGGAGAACTTTAACTCATTATCAGGATATAGTCGTATATAGAGCTGTCCTTTATTAGCATACAAGTGATATTTAATGCCACATTGCTGAGCAATGATCCCCGAGGACGGGCTTACAATGTGAAAAACTGAAGACAAAGAACAAAAACTGAGCGTCATCAAAAATACCACGAACAGACACTATCTAGGAGCATTGTTCCAGATAGGATGATGTACCGACGGAACATGTATTTCATCCTAAAGAAAGTACATTTTGGCCAAGTGTATCAAATGCAGGAGACAGGTCAAGAAAAACATGTAATACTAGCTTACCTTGATAAATTGACTTCATGCTATATTTATTTACCCGAACCAAAGCTAATTAAGTGATGTAACCACTTTTATGTAAAAAATATTGTGTTTCATTAAATATTTCTTTAATGGAAAGCATATTGAAGATATCATACAGGTCTGTATTAGTTTAGAATATTACAGTCAGAACTGGGCTTTTTATTAATGGTTTTACAAATGCTGCTTTCATGGATCTTCGAAAGGCACCCAGAGCTAATCAACAGATTACATATTATCGACCATATAAAGATTTAAGCAAACTAAGATCTAACAATATTATCAACTGAAAGATGAGTTCACTTTATACAACAGAGTATATTATAATTGAAAAGTGTTTACTTATCTGACCGGTGACCTATTCGATAAATATTCCCGTGGAATGGCACGAAGATGCATCGTATTATCTGGTACAAAATAAAGATGACCATAGATAAATTAGAATAGCAAATAATCAAAACTACCTCACATCTCCTTAATAATCACAAAACAACGATATCAATACAGATTGCCTGGCAAAGCCATAGTTGTCAGAGAGAGAAATCACACCACTATCTCTTATCGCGATACTTATCTCTAGCTCTTAATACTTTTAAACCATCAGTTGCGTATAGTCATAAAATAACATTAATGTATTGGGCTGTCATTATTGGGTTGAGCTAATCATTTGACATCTTGGCATAAAAGTAATTTAATGTCGCCCCGTTTCATGCCTAAAATAAAGCATCACGCTAGTTATTCGTGTTATACCATAGGATTTTGTTGTTGACTGAGTAAACGCTGACCTAATTTCGTTCCACTAATAAAAACATGTTTTCTTTTCCTGCAGCGTGTGGTACATTATCTCGAATGAATATAACCGTGTGCTGACAAGATCGGAAGATTTACATAATATAGACTAGTTTAACAAAGTTTAGCCAATGGCCAGGTAATAATTGAAAACAAATTCGTGCCGTTATGATAGTCAACATAGTTATTTTAAGGGAGAGAATGTGAATTAATATAGCTACTACATTATCAAAATTGTTTCTCTTTACAGCCAGAAAAGAGTAATAGGGTATAAGAAAAAGGCAATACACTTTAAAATTGGACGTCACTCATTAATCAATCTTGAGATGAGAGTATGTTTTTCTATCTTTATTCCCTGCCTCTTACTTGCGAAACCTCAAACCTTATCTACTTATTAAATGTGAAAAGATAATGCTAAGATCCTTGATAAATGAGGTATTGAATACATTTTGGATTAGTAGGTATCTGAAGACATAGTAATGAATGTTATAATCATTTAATGCACAATTGTAAAATTCAGTAAAACCAATAACAGTAACACCGTCGAAAATAGTGGCAGGATTAACAGGAGTAGCAGAAATATTAGCAGTCGTAAGAAAAACAGTACTTATAATAATAATAATAATAATTGTTTTTAATTTTTAATTTTTTTAATTTTTTTTTAATTTTAAAAAATAATAAAAATTTTTAAGGGGCATTATTAATTTAAATTGCGGGGAATTAAATTTAAATAGTGAAAGTAAAAAAAAATTTAACAAAAAGTACATTGGTTTATATATTATAAGATAGGTTAATTGAAATAACCTTGCAAAACATGTCTTTACCTTCTTGCAAGTTTAACATAGTTTGACCATAGCCTTGGGAGGTTATATTTGGGAATATTTCTCTCAGAACGTTGCCTTATAGCTTTTTGGCACCACCAAAAGTGAATAGTACTCAGATCGGAGCATTTTCATTGGTATATAACTTTGGGATCAGATACCTTAAATAGGCGATTTGCTAAAGAGTGGTGTATATTATCTAACAATGAATTGCCATAATCTAGTCGAGAAAGTGTAAAGGTTGGGCTAAAGCTTTGCTTATCTCGTAACTTATGCACCAAACAATAAAGAACTACATGTGGCTATGTTTTATCTGCCACTGAAACATACTGAATTATATCGGCGAGGTAGGACTTTACCCAAGATAAAAGCCTTTTCCTTTGATACCAAAGGAAAATTCCAAACGCTTCAGTAGTGTTGAATTATCAATTAAATGCTAAATGTAAATCAAACATAATTATGCAGTTACGGATCTTTCGTTAAGAGTCACAGGACTTTCACTGTGCACTTTCAAGGAAACAGTTTCCGTTGAATAAGCCCCTATTATAAGTAGAGTCATAACTGTCACTGATTTCATTGTACTCAAAGTGCTCTTCTATATGCTTTGCTACTACTTTTCAATGCGTTTGGAGGCGAACGGAACTTAGATATCTTAACTCATCCATTCAGTTGTTCATAGTGGTTTTTATCAGTGGCAAAGTTGATTCACAATATTTCCTCAAATGCAAAGTGGGCTGTGAATCCAAATCACATGACTTTTTTTGGAGACATGGTGATTATCTTTTTGACTTCAACTTAAGAAGCAGGTCAAACCATTTCGAGTATTTTCCAATTAAATATAATTCATAGAAATATTGCAAGTATTATTTATGAAATCAGAAAAGATCTTATTTCTGACGATTGGTGTTTCCATCATAAAGAAATTGCTGAACCTGTTCGCCAGGAGTTCAGCACAGGTAAAATGTTCAAGATTGTTTTATTTGAGCTACTTCCCGTTCATGTTCCTGGTTACTCTTGAGGAGTTTATTTTGGTATTGTTAACATTCATTTATCTCTGAGGAATAGAAACACTTTTTTCTCCTTGAAGAGTCGTGTATTCATTTTCTATAGAAATCCCTGTATATTGTAAGTGCAATGTTTAGGAAGTTCGACGCCACGTTCACTCTGTTTGATAATGTTTTGAGAAAGGGATCATGGTGCTTAATGATTTTTTGGACGCCTTTATTCTAAGCTTCTAACAGCTCACCAAGTGATCCTTCACATTTCTTTAACTTTTATGCCATATTATGTTCTGTAAATTATCTTTCTTTGTATGCAATAGGTCTTGTCCATATTAATAATAGGTAGCAAGGCAAAGCATCAATAATGACATTGTTTGTTAATAGCAGCTATCCATGGGGAATCAACCATTCACAGGAAGACAAAAATGATGTGGTTGGATGTCATTGTTAATTTTGAGTTGCAATGTTATTTTTAAGGACATAAACTTCACCTAGGTAAAACATGCCATTTTCACAAGTTTATTTGATAAGTGACATAAACATATTTAAAATCATTCGTCAGATCCAGTGAAAATTTGAAAATCCCAATTAGCGCCATTTGAATGATTGTGGCATCTATTGGTATATTTTTGCAAATGTTGAAGCCTTTTATACTCTTTTTAGTCCTGATATTTCTATTATATATCTAGTCCCCGTCCTTCTAAGCAAAATGGCTATAGAATTATTTTTATGACTGGTCCAAATAATTAGATAACATGCCCAGTATCCCACCTGAAGTCACAATAGATTTGACCATCTCTTAAGAATCGAGCTCCATCATAGTAGGAGCTGATTCTTTATGTCACCTTTGTCTCAGTAGCAACAGGGGTAAATTATAATAGGGTCTTCTGGCAGTACAATTCGTTATAGCATGTTGAAGCCATTTATGCTATCCTAAATCCTCTCCAATATACTATTACTTTTGTTTTAGCAATTGTAACCTCTATTCTGGAAACGACGGTTATTATATATACGGGTACATGTAGATCACAGACACATACCCTGTTTCTTCCTGTTTCGTTCCTGTGGAACAATGAACGAAGCCACCATTATCATTAACCCCCTTTTACAACCGCATAGATGCTGCAATGATACTCTCACCACAGTGATCAGTCGCCGTATGGCTATTTTCACACTACCTGGACCAGAAACCCCCAATGTTGACCAACCTCTGTACAGCAGGGGGGAGTTTGAAGGTGTCATCTTTCTCATGGTAGGACTCCACATCTGCTTCAAGTTCTTCAAATGCATTGGCTAAAACATGGACAGTGCAGGCCTGGATGAGCTGTGGACTGAGGCAGGTATATATGCAAGCAACACCACTCAGACTTACTACCGGGCTGTCCGAGGACATCAACTTACATATGAAGCACTCTGGTACCCCAAGTGGCCAATGTTGAAGTCATGACTGGATAAACATGACTATAAATGTAATGTAGTAGTTGAGGAGTTGGTGAGGTGTTTAAGAATCACAACAACGCAGACAATAGAGCAAAACCAGGCACTGCAATCGACCATCTAGCTGTCTGATACGCAAGTCTCTACTGATTAGGTAACTGGATGGGTCAACAGGACATGCAAAATGCATAATGGCATCATTGACATCAAACGAATTGACGGTTCAGAGACAAGAGTTGTGTCACAAGGTAAGAACGATCACACATTTACAAGAAAGCAGGATACTGTTTTCTGTCGTTCTAACAGTCTTCTGTCTCCAACAAGCCGTAACGCTGATGATGTCAAGAAGCTTCCTGTGTTATTCCGAGGATTTGATGTGTCCGGGTTACACATGAAGGTATGGACGAGTACTGGTAATATGTGGAGACACCGATGTCCTGCTGTTTCTGGTGCACTTCATTTCTGTAGTTGACGTGTGAATGATCGTTGGGACAGCCAAGAAGCGGAAATGTTACCCAGTACATGAGGTAGATCAACGACTTACACAGCCTGTACGGGACATCCCTATTCAGTTTCTATGCACTTACAGGCTGGGTAACACTACTTCAACCTTCAGTGGTCATGGGAAGAAGTACTACTGGAAAGCATTCCAGAAGCACCCATTTCTTGTCAGCGGAGTTAGTCATGATGGAGAGCTCCCACCAGTCGAGGAGTTTTTGTGTCACTTATATGGCACATTGAAACAGCCAACCACCACCCATGCCATACTGCAGCCGTTAGGTAATGCCCAGAAGGGTCTGCATATGTTGCCTCCAACTAGATATGCCCTGGACTTTCATGTAATGCGTGCTAACTACCAGGCAAAGAAAGATTAGGTCGCAAACAAAGAAATAACACATAATGAATGCTCCACCCCTAGTTGCTATCACAGCCTGGAAGTCGAATGCAGAGTCTCTGACAGCAGTCTGGACAATACCCCCATTTGAGATACCTGCGTGAAACTGCAGACATGCAGCTGCAAGCCAAAGTGAAAGACTGCCCGATGTTTCTGTTTCAAGAAGAACATAGAGTCCACTCCAGCATGTGGATGTGATGTAGTCGGTTATTGCAACTCAACTGGACAATAGACATTTTTATACTTTGCTCATGGGTCATTGGTACACGTCAAGGCTGTATGTTATTACCATTGTTATTTGCCCTCGACCTTAATTAATTTATTGAATTGTTAGGATTAAAAGGCTGCAGAGGTATATTTATATCCAAATGTTAATATTCTATTATATGTAGACGATCTTGTGCTTTGTTCGGATACGAGTGGGGGGTTGATAAAACAATTGGAGGTGTTAGAAAGATACTCTAGTAAATGGGGATGAAGGTCAATTTACAAATATCTAAAGCAGTTATTTTCCGAAATGGTAGAATTATTAAGAAAACTGAAAAGTGTTGTTACAAAGGTAAATTTCTTAATATTGTATCAAATTATAAATATTTGGGAATTGTTGATAGTTGTTTAATAAAGTGGAATATGGCACACGATACATTAGCAAAACAAGCAACTAATTTGCAGAAATTAGAAACACTATGCAATGGAATACCACGTTCAACGTATTTTCGCTTGTTTGATAAGGTGGTATTACCCATATTATGTTATGGTGCTGAGATTTGGCTGTATTAGCTGAATGTGGTAGATATCCTTTACATGTAAACTACTTTGCCAAATGCGACAGATTGTGGCTGAAATAAATCAGTATGAATGATAATAGATTAGTTAAGCAATGCTATTTAATGGATTATAATTGACATGAAATGGGTCGTACCGCATGATGCACAAACATTTATTAAGTAGATATCACTATTATTATGTTTGTGTAAACCAAGGAGTTGGTAATGAATCATTATTTATGTTTGAATTTATGCAACGTGTTAAAGATTGTAATCTTCAGGAATGGACTGAATCTTTTAACAGAATTGTAAACTATCGCTTTTTTTATGTAGCAGTCATGGATTTCCCATTGAGACTAGGAGACATTGTCAAAATTCATTACCTAAAAAGGAGAGAATTATTTTATACTGTAATAAATTTCAGAATAATTATGTAATAGAATGCGAATTTCATTTTCTGATACAGTGTCCAGCTTATAATGAACTGCGAGATAAATATTTGTCAACTTTTTTTACAGAAGTTTCAAGTCAGAGATATTAACTCAATGTTTATGATTTTAAAATCAAGAATGAAACATGATAAACAGTTTATTTTTGCACTATGCTTTAATTGTATGTCACAAGATAATTGAACTGCTGTAGTGTATCTTTACATGTACCAAGATAATTAAGCCTTTGTAATATGTGTCTAGGCCTTTTATATTAATATATATATATATATATATATATATATATATATATATATATATATATATATATTTTAATATATATATATATATTGATTTTTTATTGTGACTTACGCACCATTTGTATTATTTGTCTTACTGTAAAGCGCATTAGAGGAGCTTCTAGCTGAATAGAGCGCTATATAAATATCACATATTATTATTTATTATTATTATTATTATTATTATTATTATTATTATTATTATTATAGGCAGTAGTGATGCTGATAGCAGAAATAAGCTTTAAATCGTATTTCAGGAAACATATTAAATCATGACATAAAGTATTAAAATGAGCTAGATGATAACCTTCTCCTGCTGACCTCACATCAAATAGCTGCTTCTAAACTAACATTAGACGGAGTTTGAAGATATCCTTCGTGCCATTTATTCCAACTCTTCCTTTCGGTCTAATTCATTTCATCTCACACGTCAAAAGGTCTTAATATTAGGATACTTACCATTTATTGTCACAGTGATAACAAGGATACAAAGAAGACACTCTCTTATGAAAATTATTTTCGTGTTGTAATATATTCGATTACGATGGATAGCTTTCTGACTGCATCAGCTACAATATAATCGATGATCATTTGACGACAGGTATATTAAATTACCGCACCCTTCTGTATACTATATGTTATCTTTTGGATATGTTTAATCGCGTGGGTGAGAATTCAATTAATGATCTCACTCCGATGTGAATCACAGTGATACCTTAGTCTACAACAGCTTTAATCCTAACATGTCACTATCCTTACATATAACCCGTCCGCCAATAAATATATATATATATATATATATATATATATATATATTACGAAGAAGCGAAAACATTGATAGCATATTTACTAGTAGTTTTTATCCCAACATTTGGAACTAAGTGTTATTATATATGAGAAAATTTAGATAAAAGCGGTAACAATGATGGTATCCAGAAACATGCAGCACTGGTTATCTTGTTTCGTTGAAATACAAGAGCACCATAGTACCTGAATGGCAATATGCTTTAATAATGTAGCACTTAGGGGCCAAGAAATTAGGATACTCTCACTGAATTTAAATCGTAATCTTACTTCATGAATCAGTGACATTTATTATCATCATAAGGATATTAGTTTGGCTTCACTTTTTGTTGTTAACCTAATACAATCCTTATTAGTTGGAGAGTATATGGATATATTCACATTATTTATATCAGGGTAGAAATATACCCATATATGTGTGCGTGCGTACTTGCATCTGTGTGTGAGTGTGTTTTAGGATACATGTATAGTGGTACTGGATTGTGGGGAACAGCTAATCCGCTTTTCGTTCGCGACAAATATGTCACGCCCACAGAAAAGTGGCTACATGCAGGCTACGTACAAAAAGTGTAAGCACGTAAAAACATACTACTTAACACCACAGCTCGCAGTAAACAACAATTTTCGTGTGGCTAATGATGAGTTTCTATATTCAAACGATAACTACTTTGACACCACAGTTCACATTCAAAATTAAGGTTCTATGGTACAAATGAAACACACACACACACACACACACACACACACACACATATATATATATATATATATATATATATATATATATATATATATATATATAAAATTAACATTTTAACACCAAATATGCTGACCTTAGCTATATTCTGGGTCCAAATAACTAAATAAATCGTATCAATAATCGTCCGACTGGTCTGGCATCGCAAATTATTCACTAATCTGACTGAAAAGTTAGGCCTTTTGGAAGCTGCGAAGTGATTTAGCAAAAAAAAAGCAGCAATACTGCACAATATATTAATACTGGACTAGAAGGAAATATCGTCTCAAACCTGATTAAATACTGTAATTTAATCGAACCTAACAGTATATGTAGTTACGCGTGGTGGGATCTAAACTAAAGCGCCTATCCCTAAATCTAAATAAATTAAATTCAAGAACCACAGAATCAGCCAGATTCAACAATTTTTCCATATCAGTGTAACCTAATAACTCATAATATGGGGAGAAAGCTGTCTGCAGATTAATACTCATTTAGCCTTAAGCTTAGTGGTAGTAGTCTACACTTGAATGAGATAAAAATTGTCAATTCTAAATATCGAAAAAAGGTGGATAGTCAACATCAAGATGAAGCTCATTCTCAGAGAACAGGAAATAGAAAATGTAGATTTAGCTAAAATGTTTTCATAAAATGCGAAAGGATGTTAACAGTTATCAAGACATTGTATTGTTAATTGATTGGAAACAGGTTTACTTTTTAATCCAGAAAAGACGTATATTTGAGTCAGGTTACTGGTGTCCCTTTATTATTTATGCTATGCCATATTGCCCTATTGTCACAGATAGGTGTTGACAAAAAATTTGAAAATTAAATTATTATAGGTAGATACATTCACTGTCTTTGCTAGTTATTTGGCTCTAGTTAATTATCAGATAACGATTTATCTTATAAAGTAACACTTAGAAAACAATTATTTAAAATGTATTATAAAGCTGGTCTGGAATGTCCGCATATTGGTCTGTATATAGACCTTTGAATGAATATCTGCCCAAAAATATGTATATTTAAAGGTAGTCAGATAAGTTCTGTTTTAACTAGATCTATAAACCTGTTCGCTACTATAACATCGACCATCACGTTAATGTTTGGACAGTGGCCGAAATTGCCTCACTAGTTGTGTTGTTAATACTAAGTACATATTTATTCTTCCAGAATACGAAGGTTTTCGTTTTATTTATTAAATAATGGTAGCTTTATATGAAGCCTATTAGATACGAATATGGATTATTACCAAAGACTTATTTTAATTAGTACTAGTAGTAGCAGTTGTTGTAGGAAGTAGTCCTACATATACCAATAGTCGGTATAATATTATAGCTACCTTATAAATGCCCTTTAAAGAAATATGTTTAATCATTATATTTTTAACTACACAATTAACACCCTTGATCACGTGTTCTTCCATTAAGTATCGGTTTCTCAAATACCATTATCAGACATGTGCAAACATTTTAACATCTAATGCATTTGTTCTTAGAAATTAAACTAGGTCTTAACCTTCTAACGTTAGTCATCATTTAATATCTGGGCGATTTGATTATCTAAGGAAGACATTGTTTTAGTAATCTTTTCGTGTCTTAAACATTGTAGGCTTTGATGTCTCAAGTTGTGGGTGGAAGCGCTTCTGAGCTTCATGAATAACCCTTAGCAATGCATACATTAAAGCAAACCATCAATCCTTCGTTTAAAAGGAATAGGATTTTCAGGTATTATATTGAAAAAGTATAATACTCTTTTAACACAGCCAAAGCCAGAATACACTGGTGTACATTGTTTGCAAAATATAACAAAATGGCAATTTTTATTGTGAAAATGCACGAAAAGGCAGAATACTCTGTGTAGTTAGTAAAAGGGTATTAGAAACTCATTAACATCAGGAAAATTAATAGTATTTAAAATTGTACATTCCATCTCTAATTGGCAGCAAACACCGTTGTAACTACATCATTAAATTGATGATTTGATTTTTCATTTCCCAGTAAAATGTATCAATTGAGATTATCATGATATGTTCGTCATAATTAAAGCTTGCACTGTTGAGATAGCTCCCCTGGATGATAGAAGGTTGTTTTTATTTTGTACGTTATTATGTCCACTGTTACAACAACAAAGTGTATAACTTCATATTTTCAAAACAGGTAAGACTATAAAAAGTTGTTCTAAAAAGGTTACTTTTAAGTTTATCTTAGTAATGACACAACTGTCAAAGGAAATGTCTTTTTTATCAAAGTTACTAGATATATTTAAAAAAGGAAAAAACCTAGTCTTCATGTGGTAAATTTGTTTATGTCGTGGGTAGCTTCGATTATATAAAAACTTATTTAATTGTTTCCTCAATTTCATTTTGCCTGTTTTATTTAGCGTGGATTATAGACGGTATTTAAGTTTTTATGTCGTCAGGTAAACTAACAGTAATTGTCAATATTGTTGTTAGACGGTCCATATTCCAATGTTCAACTTTATGTGATACAACATAATGTACATACTATATGAACATGTAAACCTCAGAATATAATAATACATCTATTGGTTATTATTAATACAGTTATACATGTTGTTTCTTGAAGAACAAAAGTTACTCTGAAGCTATATCTAGAATCAATTACCGAAAATATATTATTATTAATAATATCATAAACCATTCTTTCATGTAAGTAATGAAACGCTTTAGTTTTTAAGTTGGTTATAAAATGGCATGATATCGTAATTACTTATATTTATATATACACGGTAAGAGCCCAAACCTTATAAATATTCTATATTTACATGCTTAATGGGATAGTCCGTCTTGATTTCAAATTTTAAGAACTAATACAGCTATACTCACGAGTATCATGAATAATGTCAAAATATGTAAACGATCCCCTACATATTTAATAATCCTGTTCAAAGTGCTGATTAATCGACTTTTAATGGACAGAAGGGGTCCTCACGAGAGGAAGATGATTAAAAATGGCTCAGATATTAATGCTCAAGAGAAACTGTAATGCGCATCTGTCTAGCTAGCACCCGTATGGCGTTCCAGCATTTCAGTTTTCTCCTTCCCGCCTTCGAATCTAGCTTCCGGTGCAACCGTAATGGCGGCCGCCCGGTAATTTGGATTATTTCCCTTTATCTATGATATCAGGTACATTTCGTGATTATTATTGTGGAATTTGCCAATTAATCATTATCCATGGAAGGACTTTAGGTTTGATGGGTTCTTACAAATAATATCATATTTGGGTTTTAGTGTATGCCAATCTCCTTGCTGTTTAAGCAAAGTAATCTGCTTTCATTGATCTTAATCTTTGTCTGATGATTTAAAAGTTACGTTTTCCCTCTCATAGAAGACTTATTAATTCAACCATCAGAAATCATTATATAAACTACTGTTAATCACAATGCTGTTTCCAAAATACTGTGTATGATACTTTTAATATTAAACGTTGTATTGATCGATGAGAATAATCTAATTTCTGTGCTTTATCCATAATCTGCCTAATTAATTCAAACAAAAATAGCAATTCACTGTAATATAATTACTTTTAATATTGGCATTTATTAACATGACGGCATAGTTTTTGAGATGAGAGAAACACGATCAATGTTATTTAAAACATTGAAGTACCACTCACCCTGTAACAAAACAAAAATCAAGAAACTCTGTATTTCCTAGTTTATGCTTTATACTTAATCGGAATATAATGAAGTAGCTTTTACTAAATTGTTCTACCTCTCCTTCTCTTCTATTATATATATATATATATATATATATATATATATATATATATATATATATATATATATATATATATATATATATATATATATATATATATATATATATATATATTATATATCCTACCATTAACTATCTATCTAATTCCCATCCCTTTTTCTTAAAAAAAAAAAGTAATTACTTTTGATAAGTATTAACAGGTAATACGCAGATCATTGGAATGGGGGATTTGGGATATGTAATCCTCCAGTAACTAAGTAGTAGTCGGTTTACTGATATGACATAAAATATTATTTGTCGAGACAATTATTAAGTCACGAAATAATATTTCAAAACAAGCCAAAACATGATTAAGCTCGGCTTTCTATCAGTTAGCTTTCTGATAAATGCCATATTCTAATGTTTGAAGAAATACTTAATGCCTCTTTCTTCATTCTTTCCTAAATAAAACTCCTGTCGGCTTACATATGAAAAGAACTATTAACCTTGGAGTGTCATTCTTCCCTTTGTGACTTAAAGAAGGAGCAGTCCTAGGAATCTTCTTTTCGTGTCTTAATATATCAAATTTCAATGGCCAAGGTTGTTGTCAAGAATGTCTCCTGCACATCGAAAAAAACAACAAGTTTTTCCCGTTCAGTAATAGCTGTTAGCATGATGTAATATTTATCAATTCGGATTTTGTACGAAGGGATTTCTCTAAGAACTATTCCATTGCGTGACTTCATCATAACCATGTGTTATTACTCAGGCACGTATTCGGATTTAAAATTTAGTAACATAGTAAAATTATGAAGAAGCGTCCTAAAATTCATAAATAAAAATATAGGAGTTTGTATCGTCTTGTGTGCTTCTTCCCCCAGAACAAGTTATTCTTTCGTTTTACCGTTAGAGTGTAGAGTAATATGTTCCTTAAATATTATTTCGAGGCACAGATGGTAGTCTTGAGGCAGTTTTTCGAATACTAAAGTTACATCCTTCAATTAGCTTTCATAAAAAGTATTGATATTAGCCGCAGCGCCGCATCACCTAGTCAAGCGTTCTTTCGTAAATATAGTTTTCTTTGCCGTCCCTGAGTAAATAGGAAGCCGAAGGGTTGCAGTTCCTGGATTCTCGAACCTGCGATCCTGTCATGTGGCGACTGGTACACTCATTCATAAAAATGAAAACCTGACAGGACGTGATGGCTGTGTTTTTGAGTAACGATTTGCTCCTTTAATGGCATCCTGCGTTGGATGCTCCCTTGGGAGTTGAAATGGTGCTGGGTGGAAACAGGTCTGAGCCAGGGATAATAATACTGTACTGTGCATCAGCACAGGGTACCTGCTTCTGACGCTATATAACCATACATTATTACATTATATAATGGGTAATGCCGGCATAGTGCTGTTTGTGGTTAGGAAACACCTAACAATTGATTCCTATCAGCAACACAATATATATATATATATATATATATATATATATATATATATATATATATATAATTTTTAAGTTCTGCTCATTAGCTATATCATTTGAAAAAGACCAAAGATACATTAATGATATTATAAAGTTCTGAGAAAGAGTAGAACCTTCTGCATAGTTTTCTTTTACTTCTTTATAAGAATATAATGTTTAGTAAAATAAACGACAATTTCCATAAATCACGGATATATTTACTGTTACTTTATTAATCAGTTACAGGAGAGATCCATAATTGTAGATTTTTCAGAACGTACCGCGCCTCAAGTATCTGGAAAGACAAATGTTAAAACAGGAAACTTCATAACAATTACAAGGATTTCATCGAGTTTGTCATCAACAAAGGTTATGTTGAAAAGGTACAAGATCAAATGCTAACAAGCACATATATCGTCAATGTGTTTTTCACGCTAAGCAATAAAAGGTAAGATAGGTATTTGACCCTGATCCTAAATATTAATGCAAATCACTCTTTAAATGATCTACTGAGATTCAAGTTTGAATAAAATGCAATCATTACTGATGTCGAAACGAGTGTCTAGAAAAGACCATGACTGCCTAAACTCAAAATATTATCTGGGCTGAGAACCTGAATTATATGGAATAACCTCATATTTATCTGGTGAAGTGTCGCCTCCCAGTTGTGCAAATCTAGCCATATGAATGACAGCTAAACATAATTGCAGCCAGTTTGATACTGTTATACCACAAGCGGTGAGGAGAACTGTGTACAACTTTATTTCATCCATAGCTTTGAAGTTTAAAGCTGTTACGGTAGAATCATACACTACATCTATATATGGTTTTCACTTTACTAAATGGGTTGGGCAACAACCCTATCGAACATACCTCGATTGATTCCATTTGAAGAGAGTGCATCTAAGCGAACTATAACTCGATTTACACCACCATAACGTGCCTTGTGAGTTTTCAGGTATGAAGAGTCTGATGTCTTGGTACTTAGCATCACGATTCCTAATTCCTTTACTACAGGGGAATTTATTTTATCCCCAGTTCGATATCTGATCTTATTGGTCTAGCTGCTCCGTGGTTAAGAAAATCGGTATTACTTCACTGACATCATATATTTATACAAACTATACAGCAACACGTCTAAGAGATCTGAAACTTAGGTATCACTAAGAGCAGAAAATATATCATTTTAGTTTTTGGAATATAGTATAAGCTTCAGCGTTTATGTAAATTCTTCACAATGTTAGATTATTTCCAATCTAGCCAACGTTTTTTTTATGGGCGCGCCATTAAGGTGACATTTGTTTATTAAATAATAAGGACTTGTTCACTAGCTCACTGTCTTTCCGTTTTCTGGTTTGTCTGGCAGTTGCAGAAATAGGAATATTCTTATTTAATCATTTAGTTACATATTTACACAGGCACACACACACACACATACACACACATACACACACACACACACATACACACATATATACACACATACACAACACACCTACACACACAGGGGGAAAGAGAGAGAATGAGAGTGAGTAATTCATACAATTACCCGCATACACAGACACACACACACACACACACACACACAAATATATATATATATATATATATATATATATATATATATATATATATATATATATATATATATATATATATAATACATACATGCACACTCATATACTCATATAATCGTTGACACAGTTTGATAATATGCATCCCCGGTGGTACTTGCTCCCATTATAATACACAATGGCAACAACGAAGACGTTGATTTAATTACAGCATAAAACATAATACACTATATATTGGCATTTCCAGCTAATTGTGTTTGTGCTAATTGGTCATTCGAAGAAATTGAAAAGAACAGGTTATGGAAGAAATGTGGGAAATATAACCTCCTTTCACAATGGTGAGTATATATATATATATATATATATATATATATATATATATCAGTGATTATATACAGATATCTCACACAGATATTAGTTATCAAGGTTTCAAAGTAGAATATTTTCACCTGATTAAATACTAACTTAAACCAGAAATACTTCCAATATGGTTTTGGTTTTTCACTTCAACCTAAGATATTCTTGTTTGCACTAATGGATGCCTGTAAATGGGATCTATATAGAAAACACATGGTTAGCATCATGAACGTGAAGTGATATACCTTTCTAAAGCCTTCCCTTTGAGGGATTGTTGAGGGATTGTTGAGGGGATTGTTAGCTAAGTACAATTAAACAAGACACAGTCAAATAGCCCGACATCATCACAGCTAAATATTAGGATACAAAGTAACGTAGCCAACGAAATTGTTTCTTAGAAGATCACTAACAAACCAAAAAAGAGAGAGAGTGTGTGTGTGTGTGTTTGTGTGTGTGTGTGTGTGTGTGTGTGTGTGTGTGTGTGTGTGTGTGTGTGTGTGTGTGTGTGTGTGTGTGTGTGTGTGTGTGTGTGTGTTTTAATCGTGTATAATAATGAACAGGCACAGATAATCTCGAACCACGAACCGTGAATTCAAACTCTGGATGACTGAATATAATGTAGCGGCATTTCATTCTGTGACATGTGTAATGTCTCACCAGTGCCTAATATTATTCAATCCTGATATCATTTATATAATAATAATAATAATAATAATAATAATAATAATAATAATAATAATAAAAATAATAAAAATAATAATAATTTGTGCCTTAACTAACTTAACTTTACACAGAAAAGGTATACCTAAACATATTTTCCACCCAAATTGGCTTTTTGAGAAATATTGTAGATGGCCTGTTTTTAAAACCTTTTTGCTTTTTGCTGTTTAATATTATCATGCCACTTAGTCCACAGACTGGGATATCAACAATATGGGATATGTTATCGGGATAGTACTGTAGGTAGAGAGTAAAAAGGAGAGATAACATAGATCTATGAAAGTATATATCGACATATATAACAAGAGCAACAACAGCAGGAAAATCAGTAGCTGTAATCGTAGCTGAAATAGTAATGGTAGTAGTTGTAGTAGTATTAGTAGTCATAGTAAGAGTAGCAGTACAAGTAGTGGTATTAGTTCTAATCATATTAATGGGGGCGCCTCCGTGGTCTAACGGTAGCGTGTTGGACCACATATCACTACCACCCGTGTTCGAATCTTGGCGTTGGCGTATCTGAAGGTTGTTTCATCTTTGACTTCGATTCATTCATTACCTTTGGTGGAGAGCTCTAATCTAATCATATTATTGAGATCATATTTGAATATTACTGAGATGAAATGCCTCATAAAGGAACACATTGAATCAGTTGATACTACACTAAAACGTAGGTAGTGATAACCTTGACCAGTTACCTTTCCATCAAATAACTGTTTATTAAATGCCATTAACCATTGTTTGAAGACCGACTTAATATCGTTTATTTCTCTCAATCTGATTCATTTAATCTTACCTGACAAAGGAATACTTAATCTTAGAGTGTTATTTACTATATTTACATTAGCAAAATAAAGCTCCGTCCTAGTACTCTTCTCTTCATGTCGTGGTATATTGGATTTCCATGTCGATATTTTTAATTGGTTGAGTTTTCTATTTCCTGAATATTCATCAATCAGCTTAAAACCAGTACATCATGTGGTGGTACTTTTATTTATATTTGAGGTAACAACAGTTTATATTTTGAGCAAATTTAATCTTATTGATGATAATTTGATTTATAGTGCTAAGCTTCTCTCCGCTAATTGTTTTGAAAAAATAAATTATGTTCAAAATTATTATTTCCAGAAATCGAAATATAGTTTTTTTCATCAGCATGATCAGCGCATTATTATTATTTTAAGCAAATGCCCATTAACAAGAAAGCATAAATAGCATTCTTATACAGCTAAATATGTATTACTTTCAGATGTGAAATATAACTATATGCGTATTTATAACAAACAATAGCTTGATCACCTGTTTATAATTCAATGAGATACAAATTTTAAATACCGAAAAAAGGTGGATAGTCAACAACAGGATGATAATCATTCTCATAAAACAGGAAATAGAAAAATAGACTTTACTAAGACGTATTAATAAAATACGAAAGCATCTTTATAGTGATCAAGGCATTGTACTGTTAACCGATCGAATACCAGTTTGGTTTTCATTTTGTTTAACAGTAAAGAAATATATTTGTGACCTCCTACTAGTGTTCCTGTTGTATAATTTCTGCTATGCCATATGCTCATATTGTCACGCATAGGTGTTGACAGCAATAATTAGAAAACAATTATTTATAATCTCTTCATAAGATGGTATGGAACGTCCATATAATTTGCTGTAGATACATATTTGAATGAGTATATAACAACGCAATGGTTTATTTAAATATATGTAGATAAGTAGATAAATATCTCCAGAATTAAAATAGCAAAGTGTATAACTTATTATTTAGTAAATGGCAAGACGACACAAAGTTTTCCTTAAAATGTTACTTTTAGATGTATCTTAGTAATGACACAGCCATCAAAGGCACTAGATATTTGTTTTAAGACAAAACAAGTCGTCATATTGTAAAGTATTTCATCTCGTGGGTGGCTTCGGTTACATCAAAACCTATATCATTTTTTTCTCAATGTAATTTTGCTTCTTTTATAATTAAAGTTGTATTTAGCGTGGATTATTAGACGGTATAATACGTTGTATATTCCACTATGCAATGCTATGTGAGACGCAACATCGTGTATTTACTATGAACATGGAAACTCACAAAACAATAATGCATTTACTGATTCTTATTAATACGGTCAACCTTGTCGTTTCTTGAAGAACAAAACATGCTCTGTATTATTATTAATAATATCATAAATTAGTCTCTCATGTAAGAAGGGAAGAGCTTTAATTTTTAAGTTAAATTACTAATATTTTATAGATATGATAAGAGCCCAAACCTTATAAATATTGTATATTAACAGCTTTAAGTTTTTCTGTTTATGAGATGTAGTATTACGAAGATACACAATTACGTTTAGCAATATTTACTTTTTTGCCAATTTGCCAATTAATCATTGTCCATGAAAGGACTTTAGGTTTGATGAGTTCTTACAAATAACTTGATATTTAAGCAAAGTAATCTGCTTTCATTCGTTTTATTCTTTGTCTGAGGATTTGACAATTTCTTCTTTTTACCCTCTCGTAGAAGACTTTATATAACCCATTGTTGATCGCAATGCTGCAAGCTAAATACCATGTGTGACACCTTTAATATCAAATGTTATATTGATCGATGAGAATAATCAATTTTGTGTGCTTTTTATCCATAATCTTCCTAATTAATTCAAACAGAAATAGTAATTCACTGTAATTTAATTACTTTTAAAATTACACTTATTAACAGGTGCGGCATAGTATTAGTATATTCAGCAAAATCAACGTTATAATCCGATCTTATAATAAATAATTAATATCATATTAGAGTTTAAGAAGGAATAGACAAATGTATTTACTTACAACCACTATTCTAACGTGGATTGCCTTTAACGCCTCTATGATTTAATATAAGAACATTTTACTTTTAAGATGAGACAAAAAGGTCACTGTTATTTAAAGCATCACTATAAAACAAAATACAAGTAAAAATAAAGAAACTCTGTATGTTCCAGTCCAGTTATACGTTAAACTTAATCGGAATATAATGAAGTGGTATATACTGAGTTGCATTCTCTCTCCTTCTCTCTCTCTCTACGTATATCATTCTCTATCTATTTATGTATCTACCTATGTATCTATTTATCTATCTACCTATCAATCTGTCTATCTATCTATCTGCATATCCATCTTTCTATCTGTGCATATCTTTCTCTCTCGCTCTCCCTCTCTCTCGCTCACTCACTCACTCTCTCTCTCTCTCTTAGCTTTTTTTTTGAATATCGAATGAGCGATACAGTTGAGTAAATACTGCAACTCAACTATTGTGATCGGGAACCAACATGAGATTCTGTCTCTGACTCCTTTGTCTCTTTACTTAATGAAATATGCCCAGATTGTGGTTCCGTTTGCTTCGGAGCTGGCATTGTTGTACATGTCGATAATTGTTGTTTTGCTTTCAGTGAAGTTAGCCATTCTGGTGGTGGCTACTACTGCTGCTCCTTCTGGATCAACTCTCCTCTGGGTGGGATTTTGTATAATTACATAAATGAGTGGTTTTATCCATGGAACATGTTCCTTGGACTTTGGACGTGTAATTCGTGGTATATAATTATCCCTGTGGAGCCAAGCTGCCTTGATTGACCATAAGGCAACGTTATATACACAGGGATCTTTGTGTATTTCTTCTTGTATTCGGTTTACAATGACCGTCATAATGGGTTTGGAAAGTTTCGTTTTTGAGGACGGAAGCCACGTATAAGATATTCGACTTTATCACGGACTTATTTAGAGTCATGAGAATCTTCATATTGAATCCAATCTTCAGGTTTGTGATGGCACTGATCACGCTAAATAGTGTGTCTACTGTAGTTTCTATCACATGACGGGTGAATATAGTATTCCCAAAATATGTATAATTGTGGATATTGTAGGCGTAGTTTAAAATTGTACCGACCCTTTATAGATGTGTTGAAGGCCATAGTCTTGGTCTTAGTTTGGAAGAATTACAAGCCCAAACTGTTGGCGGCCTGCGCTACTGGATTTAGGATTTCTGCAGTTAGTGTGCTGAGTTATTTCTATGTGAAATCAATACAATGCCGTCACCATAAGTCAGGATGTCTACTCATGTGAATAAACTGACTACCAGAATTGGGAGATTGGGGACTGAAAAAAAGAGATTGATGTACACTGAGGACATTCAGTGTTGAGGTCTTGTGGACTAGATCATTCCATGTCTTTGCTTTTATCGTCGGGCTTGTTAAGATGTCTTCTATCCGCGTGAAGATCCTGCCAGATATGCCTAAGTAGATGAGGTAGTCCATCACGCCTTGTCCAGATCCACAAAGGCGACAAAAAATAATTTGGTTCTTTTGGTGTTATTCTAACTGTGATCTTTGGTTAATAATAGATGCAGATAGATGCTAAACTGGGCTTCTTAATAGGTAACAATATACCCGAGGCACAGATAACAGAGTATGGTATGTACCTCACCAATGTTGTTTTAACGCTAAACACAAATTAAAGAGATATCATATAAGTGAGCAAGAGCTTGATTTACCTCCAGTATGTGCATTGTACGTTTTATGGTATGTAGACTTTGATGTTTTGATATCTAGAACCAAGATTTGGAAATTAATACCTACGAGGGAAATATATTTTATCCTCAGTTCGATATATGATACTATTGGTCTAGCTGCTCCATTTCTTTTATCAGCAAAGACACAGCATCAAGATCTATGTAAACAACATAAATTTGGAACAAGAGGCGTTGGGTATTGACCTCAACAGGAAGCAGTGGTCGATGCATGATATACCTAAGTTGGAGCAACTATCTGTTTATAGTAAATCTAGATTGGTACATATGAAGAATATTACCATTCCTCTAATTTCGCTGACAGGAACAGGTTCTTAGCATATCTAAATATCTTATCTTTTGATATCGAACTTGGCGACTGGTTGAACTTCTGTATCCCGTGGATGATCCTTCAGTCAGTCTTCACCACAACATAATTATTACATTATTGTGAAAACCCAGATGTTAGAATTACAATACACTGATAAACTCTGTTTCCAATATAGAACAATATGATACTGTTCATAATGAAAAATAGCGCTACCAGCATAAGATCATTTGCGGTTAAGAAAATCGGTATTATTTGCCCAATTAGTGACATGATATATTCATATAACCTGTACAGAACCATTTCTAAGATGTTGAAAACGTAGCTGTCTTCAGGAGCAGAAAGGGTATCATTTCAGTTTCTGGAATTTAGAATTAGCTACAGCGATTATATAATTGCTTCACAATGTTAGATTATTACCAAACAATTTCAGTTGTCATTGTTTGAACCGAAGAAGATAAGTAAATGTTAAATAGTAGTTCTATTACAATTATCGTCTTTCCAAATGATTACTTTATTCAACGCTAACATTATGACAAGATATATATATATATATATGGTGCTGGATCTATCAACGGACGTTTGGTGTAAAAACTCTGCACAGAATAATGACTTTAAAATGAGTATTAAAGTATCCTATCTATCAAAATTAATTTGCATCATAATTCTGATGGTCCAAGGATTGAAATAAGCGAGAAAGACAGAAGAGTCCTGTGCTGTTACTAACGTTTATATTTAATACACTATCTTCTCTTCCGCAAAAACAAACAGGAAAGGTAAATTGCGATACGTATTTGATATAACGACTCCTCGGGGTTTTGATGATCATGTAAAGAACTTTGTGAAAAAGACATTATCGACCACAGAGAAAACATCGAAAATATTTAAATTTCATACAAAATTATGGTGAAAATCTAATCAGAACTGTATTTATTAAAAGAATCAAATAATTCTGTGAGAATCTATGTTGACAAATGAACGTCTTGAAGTTCATCAGTTAGAGAACAAGTTATTATTGAAAACAATAAATCAGAACTTTTTTTCTTTTCTTTGTGATTAAAAAAAATATACTATTGTGACATTAGCTAAACTTGATGTGTTTTTCAGCAAACAGAACCAGCTTCTTGTTTTCTGGCAATGAAACTTCACCATCAATCTACAAAGGAGTGAAAACATGAAAGACCGATAATGAGACTGGGATTGGAACCCAAGTCACATTGTCTCTAAATCATCATTCCATAATGATTTGGATTTTCCTTCTTTTAAATTTTATCTCATTTTTAAAGGTCATACTCTGGATTTGAAACAAAATGTGGCTTAATTCGAATTCAGATTTCATTGTAAATCTTTGATAAAACTATATTTACAGCCTAATCTTTATTTTTGAAGGAGGTGCAACAACTAGTTAGGTAAGATTAAAAACGTTTATTAACATGTGGAATGGTACAAACAAACCAAATATTCATTACTATGGAAATTAAGAATAAAGTACGGATTTTATTAAATACATGTGAACACGTACCCGGTTTCGTATCACAGAAACGTACACATCAATCTCCGTTGGTATGCTAGGTCCATATTGATTGTTCCTTCTTAGTGCCAGAACAGAGACTTCACTATTTTAAGGGTGTTATCTTATCTGGCAAACCTCTACAGAAAAGCTTTAAAAAATATTATTTCTTTTTACAAGCCACCACTTGTTCATGATGTTAACTATGTGCCAATGATGTTAATCCATTAGTGCCAAGAAGGATATCTTAGGTTGAAGTGAAAAACCAAGACAATATTGGACAAAATATCTGAATTCAGTTGGTAGTTAATCAGATGAAAAGATTCTACTTTACAAAACATGATAACGAATATATCATATGTGTGTGTTTTTAGTCATACAGAAAAGGGCACTGGCAGAGTGCATCTCAAAGTGTTAATTCAAACTGTGCACGATTCTTCAGGGGATAGATTTCAGAGTAGTGACTTATCATACTGGGGTCTGTGAAATGTCTCACCACTCTAAGTCGCCAAACAACAAAAAGCAAATCACCTACAGTCATGGGATTGGGAATAAAATATATAAATCAGATCATAGGTGTTGTGAGAATGTTTATCTTAATTGCCTAAGCAGCCATATTTCTAGCTTTTTCAGTTAAGGTATCTTTTCCTGAGTCAGGAGTATTTTAATACATTGCGAGCGTACTGTGATTGTTACAGTCATTTAAATGCCTGGATTCCCAAACCAAAAACCTAAACAGTATCAATTTAAAGATGCTAATAGTGTATGGAATACACAACTTCAGATAAACATTTCTTGGGCGGCATGGATGTTGAAACATACAGTTTCCATGCAAAGAAAACAGAACATCTTAACTGCAACATAATATGCCTTGTGACGTTTGCTGCATAGTCAAATACCTGATAAAACACAAATCAGATAAATACTGTGACCTACTCGTCAACAGACATTCGTGATACCAAATATTACAATATGAATGAGACTAAAAGGGTTAAAAAAGAAAATACGAACCTAAATCTCTGGCACAGTCAATGTGCGTTTTAGCCATGTGTAATAAGGCACTGGCACAGAGAATCTCGAAGCGTGAATTCAATCTCTGGACGATTCCTCAGGGGCCTGAATCTAGAGTGGCGACTTTTCATGCTATGACATGTGTAGTGTCTCATTAGTCCCTAAGATGTAATTAGTCCTTGAATAAAAACTCTGATTTTGACATTATTGGTTACTTTCTTCTTGATAAGCGTCACTGTTTAAACTCAATAACAGAATAAATATACTGCTTGGTGTAATGAGATCATTGATATTATATTAATAATAATAATAATAATATTATTATTATTATTATTGTTATTATTATTATTATTATTATTATTATTTTCAATATTATTACTATTATTATTATCATCATTATCGTCATTATCATCATTATTTTCATTATTATCATTATTATCATTATTATCATAATTATTATTATTATTATTATTATTATTATTATTATTATCACTAAAAATAATAATAATAATAATACCAAGAATACTACTACATAATAATAATAATTTATGTAGTGCTTTAACTAACTTGACTTTCCCTACACTGAAAAGATATTTACAACTTGTTCTGGCAGAATATATTGGATCAGTAGATACTACATTCAAACGAACCTAGTGATAACCTTGACCAGATATTGTACTGGATCATTGGATCATTGGGTCATTAAAAATTGGACCATTTTATTATTATTTTATGCAAACGCCTATTAACAAGAAAGAATAAATGGCATTCTTATACAGCTAAATATTTATAACAGTGAGATATGAAATATAACTATATGCGTATTTATAACAAACAACAGCTTAATCACCTGTGTACACTTCAATAAGATACAAATTGTCAATTCTAGATACTGAAAAGTGCTGGATAGTCAACAAGAAGATGAAGATCATTCTCACAGAACAAGAAATAGAAAATATAGATTTAGCTAAAACGTATTCAGAAAATGCGAAAGGCTCTTTATACTGGTCAAGACGTTGCATTTTTTTTCCAGAAAGAAGTATATTTCTGTCCTGGTACAAGTGTCCTTGTATCATTAATATTATGCCAAATGGCCATATTGTCACACATAGGTGTTGACAAAGTTAGATTATTAAATCATTATAAGTAAATACATCCACAGCCTTTGCTAGTTCGGTGGATCTACTTAATTAGTAGATGACGGTTACATATACCGTGATAATTATATAAGAATTATTCATAAATTCCTCATAAGCTGGTCTGGAATGTCCGCATAATTGGCTGTAGATAAATATTTGAATGAATATATGCCAAAGCATATGTTTATTAAAATGTATGTAGATAAGTAGATCAATAAGTTCCGTTTTAATTAGATATATAAACATATTCGCTACTATAACATGGACCATCGTGTCAACTTACTGAAAGTGGTTGAACTTGCCTCACTAGAAGTAGTGTTGTTAATACATTCAGCCTATTGCTTCAATTAATGCCAAGTGCATATTTATTCTTACATAATACGAAGATTTTGATTTTAATAATTATATACTAACTAATGGTAGCTTTCTATAAAGCCGTTTAGAAAAGGAAATGGAATATTACAATATACTTATTTTGATTACTACCAGTAGCATCCATTGTTGTAGAAAGTAGTCATATAAATAACAAGAGTCGGCATAATATGATAGCATGATGTCAATTGATTAAGGTAACCCAGTAATACTTGTTCTTCTGGACCTCTCAGCTGCATTTCATATAGTTGACCATAATGTTCTTTTATTTAGGTTACAAGACATAGTTGGTCTGTCAGCTAAAGTAGTTAAATAGTTTCGATCATATCGGGAACAATGCCCCCCAGAGTGTTTCTGTTCATGGTTCAGTTTTTGCTATCTCGTATACAACAGGGTTCAGTTCTTGGTCATCTGATTTTCATAATGTATATCCGTCGTCTGAGGATTATTGCGCAGCAATATGGGATTAAATATCACTCGTGTGCTGTACACAGATATATATATATATCACTGGATTTGGACAATGAGTTAAATTGCTCTTCTTCCTTGAGGAAGGTAGAACATTTTATTGCTGACATTCGGCTGTTGATGGCTCAAAATCTTCTTAGACTAAATGATAATAAAACAAATATTATATATTTGTTAAATCCCCAAAGATGGGTGCATCTTTCATTAGGAAAACATCTAAGGATTATTTTTGACAAATGTATTAACATGTATGAACATGTCACATCAGTATGCGGAGGTGCCTAGTATAATCTTAAGAACATCCACTGTTTAAAAGCATTCTTGACACAAGAAGGACTTGTAACTGTAGTCCATATCTTTATGACATCTCGTATGGACTATTGTAACTCCCTGTTATGTGGAATATCTGATTATTACATCAATAGCCTTCGGCGAATTTAGAATACAACTCGTATAGTGATAAATACTCGAAAATCTGATCATATCACCCTAATTCTACAAAAACTTCATTGGCTACTAATTAGACAGGGTATCTAATTCAAGATATTAATAATAACTTATAAATCTATTAATGATATGGTGCCAGAACTGGTTTTCATTACAAAGACACCCCAAACACACCTCTATTATTATTGCTACCTTATAAATTAGCCTTTATCGAAACATATTTAATTATAGGATTTGTTTAAGTACACAGGTGACACACTTGATCAATTGGTCTTGCATTAAATATCTGTTTCTAAAATACCATCATCAGATATTTGAAAAGAGTCTGAACGTCACTTATTTCAATCTTTCCTCTCAATCTAAGGTCTTAACCTTCTAACGTTAGTCATCAATTAATGCCTGAGTGATTTGATTATCTAAGGAAGACATTGTTTCAGTCTTAAAAATGTTAGGGTTCGATGTCTCAATTTGTGGGTGGAAGAGGTTTTGTGCTTCTTGAACAATCCTTAACAATTCACAGATTAAAGCATTCCACCAATCCATCGCTTTAAAGTAATAGGAATTTCAGCCATTCTATTAATAAAAGTACTATACTCTTTTAACACATTAGGAAAACATCTAAGGGTTATGTTTGACAAATGTATATATCAGAATAAACTGGTGGACTCTGTTTCAAAAATAGAACAATATGTCAATGTTCATTTTTTGGAAAATGTAGATAAAGAATAATAATTTGTATGGTTTCTAAGAATGGTACTAAACACTCATTCATATACAGAACATTAATAGTATTTAAAAAGTATAAATTCCATGAGTGACAGCAAACACCGTTGTAATTACATCATTAAATTTACCATTTATTTTTATTTATATCTCGGTAAAGTATATCAAATGAGCTTATCGTGAACGTGTTGGTGATAATTAATGTTTTCACTCTTGACAAAGCTCCCCTGGGTGATAAGGAGGTTGTTTTCATTTCCTACAGATAACTGCATTTTTAACACTAACATTAGCAGTGTATAATTTTATATTTACTAAAAAGTAAGACGATACAAAGTTGTTCTAAAAAGATTACTTATCTTAGTAATGGCAAAGCTATCAAAGGAAATGCCTTTTCACAAAGTTACAAGATATATTTAAAAAGTACAAAACTTAGTCGTCATGTTGTAAAGTGTTTCATTTCGTGGGTGGCTTCGATTACATCAAAATATATATTTTTTCCTCAATGTGATTTTTAGACTGTTTTATCATTAAAAGCTTATTTGGACTGGATTATAAG